>JAVHZZ010000001.1:489875707-490096532 GCA_036250195.1 Mixophyes australis
TATATCTATATACACACACAAACACACACACACAGGCTCTCACACATATATGCTTCTACAGTGTATATATTAGAGTTGAACAAAGTTGCTGAAAATTTTTCCGAAAATCGAATTTTGCCGCATAATTGGCGCAAAGGAGCGAAGGTCCAGCCACACAGTCTTAGGAGCCGATTCAATTATCCGCAAGGTTCCATAGCAACCTTACGGCTTTGTTACCACACAGCGTAGTAGGTCATTATCTTCGCTCATTTTTGCTGGCACCTCATAAAACATATAGAATGTTTTCATTACTGTAATTGCAGTTCTTACGCGCAGAATCTCTAATGTATAAAGTTCCATGTTTTTGGCTCACCATTGCGCACTGTGAGCCTGATGCAGAGATAGGAGCAAAGCAAAGGAAAGGAGCAAATTTGCACCTAGACAAACCATCTTACAATACAAGAGGTGCAAATTGATTTATTTATTTTTGCATGCAAGGAAAATACTGTCTGTTTCTTCATCTAGCACACAAATTCTAAATAGCTTCAATTTTACACTGAAATGAAAGCTGATCTAGGACATGTCCTACCCCAACTATATATCTGTCCCCACGTTTTAAATTTTCCTCCCCTCTAATGCAACATGGTTTTGCCAAGGTGCAAATTTGCTCCTTTGCTTTGCCCCTAACTCAGCACCAGGCCCTGTGTCCGGCTGTATGTCCCATATTGGTGGGAACAGTGTCAATTCATTCACTTTGGTGGTGGGTTCGGGGTAGGGCGAGAAATGGAGGGTGGAATACAAATGATGGGGCCAATTCTGCACACAAGTCTGAAGGCCAAATTCTGCCAGAGAAACATCCGAATATCTACAGAGAAAGTGTTATGAGCAAATATACAGTGGAAAAGATTTGAAATCCTCCCTTATCTCTAATATTCATAAAAGGTGACAAATGACGTCCATTGGGCACTGGGTAATTGTAGGTCTGTTTGCAATGTTGGGATCCTTATTATATGTGCACCCACCTAGGTCCTGTCATTCTTACACTGTGCACCTCTCTCTCGCCTTCTGAGCAGTGGAATACAGTATAATCTGTAATAAGGGGTGCAGTATAATCTCTAAAGTAGGGTGCAGTGACATCTGTAATAAGGGGTGTAGTGTTATCTGTAATAAGGGGTGCAGTGTAATCTCTAAAGTAGGGTGCAGTGACATCTGTAATAAGGGGTGTTGTGTTATCTGTAATAAGGGGTGCAGTGCCATCCGTAATAAGGGGTGCAGTGTTATCTGTAATAAGGGGTGTAGTGTTATCTGTAATAAGGGGTGCAGTGCCATCCGTAATAAGGGGTGCAGTGTTATCTGTAATATGGAGTGCAGTGTTATCTGTAATAAGGGGTGCAGTGCCATCTGTAATAAGGGGTGCAGTGTTATCTGTAATAAGGGGTGTAGTGTTATCTGTAATAAGGGGTGCAGTGCCATCTGTAATAAGGGGTGCAGTGCTATCCGTAATAAGGGGTGCAGTGTTATCTGTAATATGGAGTGCAGTGGTATCTGTAAAAAGGGGTGCAGTGTTATCTGAAATAAGGGGTGCAGTGTTATCTGTAATATGGAGTGCAGTGTTCTCTGTAATAAGGGGTGCAGTGCCATCTGTAATAAGGGGTGCAGTGTTATCTGTAATAAGGGGTGTAGTGTTATCTGTAATAAGGGGTGCAGTGCCATCTGTAATAAGGGGTGCAGTGCTATCCGTAATAAGGGGTGCAGTGTTATCTGTAATATGGAGTGCAGTGTTATCTGTAATAAGGGGTGCAGTGCTATCCGTAATAAGGGGTGCAGTGTTATCTGTAATATGGAGTGCAGTGTTATCTGTAATATGGAGTGCAGTGGTATCTGTAAAAAGGGGTGCAGTGTTATCTGAAATAAGGGGTGCAGTGTTATCTGTAATAAGGGGTGCAGTGCCACCTGTAATAAGGGGTGCAGTGTTATCTGTAATAATGGGTGTAGTGTTATCTGTAATAAGGGATGCAGTGTTATCTGTAATATGGAGTGCAGTGTTATCTGTAATAAGGGGTGTAGTGTTATCTGTAATATGGAGTTCAGTGTTATCTGTAATAAGGGGTGCAGTGTTATCTGTAATATGGAGTGCAGTGTTATATGTAATAAGGGGTGCAGTGTTATCTGTAATATGGAGTGCAGTGTTATCTGTAATAAGGGGATGCAGTGTTATCTGTAATATGGAGTGCAGTGTTATCTGTAATATGAAGTGCAGTGTTATCTGTAATAAGGGGTGGAGTGTTATCTGTAATAAGGGATGCAGTGTTATCTGTAATAAGGGATGCAGTGTTATCTGTAATAAGGGGTGGAGTGTTATCTGTAATAAGGGGTGGAGTGCTATCTGTAATAAGGGGTGCAGTGTAATATCTAAAGTAGGGTGCAGTGTTATGTGTAATGAGGGGTGTAGTGTCCTCTGTAATAAGGGGTGCAGTGTTATCTGTAATATGGAGTGCAGTGTTATATGAAATAAGGGGTGCAGTGTAATCACTAAAGTAGGGTGCAGTGCCCTCTGTAATAAGGGGTGCAGTGTTATCTGTAATATGGAGTGCAGTGTTATCTGAAATAAGGGGTGCAGTGTAATCTCTAAAGTAGGGTGCAGTGCCCTCTGTAATAAGGGGTGCAGTGTTATCTGTAATATGGAGTGCAGTGTTATCTGAAATAAGGGGTGCAGTGTAATCTCTTAAGTAGGGTGCAGTGACATCTGTAATAAGGGGTGTAGTGTTATGTGTAATAAGGGGTGCAGTGCCCTCTGTAATAAGGGGTGCAATGTTATCTGTAATAAGGGGTGTAGTGTTATCTGTAATATGGAGTGCAGTGTTATCTGTAATAAGGGGTGCAGTGTTATCTGTAATAAGGGATGCAGTGTTATCTGTAATAAAGGGTACAGTGTTATCTGTAATAAAGGGTACAGTGTTATCTGTAATATGGAGTGCAGTGTTATCTGTAATAAGGGGTGCAGTGTTATATGTAATAAGGGGTGCAGTGTTATCTGTAATAAGGGGTGTAGTGTTATCTGTAATAAGGGGTACAGTGTTATCTGTAATATGGAGTGCTGTGTTATCTGTAATAAGGGGTGCAGTGTTATATGTAATAAGGGGTGCAGTGTTATCTGTAATATGGAGTGCAGTGTTATCTGTAATAAGGGGTGCAGTGTTATCTGTAATAAGGGGTGCAGTGTTATATGTAATAAGGGGTGCAGTGTTATCTGTAACAAGGGGTGTAGTGTTATCTGCAATAAGGGATGCAGTGTTATCTGTAATATGGAGTGCAGTGTTATCTGTAATAAGGGGTGCAGTGTTATTTGAAATAAGGGGTGCAGTGTAATCTCCAAAGTAGGGTGCAGTGACATCTGTAATAAGGGTGCAGTGTTATCTGTAATAAGGGGTGCAGTGGCATCTGTAATAAGGGGTGCAGTGCCCTCTGTAATAAGGGGTGCATTGTTATGTGTAATAAGGGGTGCAGTGCCCTCTGTAATAAGGGGTACAGTGTTATCTGTAATAAGGGGTGCAGTGTTATTTGAAATAAGGGGTGCAGTGTAATCTCCAAAGTAGGGTGCAGTGACATCTGTAATAAGGGTGCAGTGTTGTCTGTAATAAGGGGTGCAGTGGCATCTGTAATAAGGGGTGCAGTGTCCTCTGTAATAAGGGGTGCATTGTTATGTGTAATAAGGGGTGCAGTGCCCTCTGTAATAAGGGGTACAGTGTTATCTGTAATAAGGGGTGCAGTGCCCTCTGTAATAAGGTGTGCAGTGTTATCTGTAATAAGGGGTGCAGTGCCCTCTGTAATAAGGGGTGCAGTGTTATGTGTAATCAGGAATACATTGATATTTGTAATAAGGGGTACAGTGTAATCTCTAAAGTAGGGTGCAGTGACATCTGTAATAAGGGGTACATTGTTATCTGTAATAAGGGGCACAGTGCCATTTGTAATAAGGGGTACACTGTTATCTCTAAAGTGGGGTGCAATGTCATCTGTAATAAGGGGTACAGTGTAATCTGTAATGTGGTGTGCAGTGTACCATGTGATCTGGGGTGCAGTGTTACATGTGATGTGGGGTGCAGTGCCATTTGTAATAAGGGGTACGGTGTGACCTTTATTAAGGGGTACATTATCTTTTATGATGTGGGGTGTGTTAAGGAGTACAGCGGTATCTGTGATGTGGGGTGCAATATACCATGTGATGTGGGGTACAGTTTTATCTGTGATGTGGGGTGCAGTGTACCTTGTGAAGTGGGGTACAGTGTTATTTGTGATGTGGGGTGCAGTGTACCTTGTGAAGTGAGGTACAGTGTTATCTGTGATGTGGGGTACAGTGTTATCTTGTCAAGTGGGGTAAAGTGTTATCTGTGATGTGGGATGCAGTGTATCATGTAATATGGGGTACAGTGTTATTTGTGATGTGGGGTGCAGTGTACCTTGTGTGATGTTGGGTACAGTGTATCATGTAATATGGGGTACAGTGTATCATGTAATATGGGGTACAGTGTTATCTGTGATATGGGGTACAGTGCCATCTGTAATACGAGGTATACTGTGTGCCATGTAATGTGTTATACAAAGCTCTCTGTGCCAGGGCGGCAGAGCGTGCTGGCAAGGGTTAGTGTCACATTATTACAGTTTTGTTAGCCCCCATGAAGAGGGCTGATCTCTCACCTCCACTACAAAGAGCCTATTTTCCACTCCAGTGGGCTGCAATGCTCTGTGCCTGTGATGTTCCCCAGCAGGGGGGGGGGGGGGGCAGGTAACGGGGCAGATGGGGGCTGGTTATACATGTGTAATATGTGACTTACACTATAGGTAGGTAGAAGTGTGATCCTTACTCCTCCTATGTAATCACTGCTCTGAGTGAGAATCTACACATCATTGTATTGATACATTGTATTTCTGCAACACTTTATCAGTGTGTAATTACACAGCAGGAATAACAGGAGCCGACTTGCTGGAAAACTCACCCTAATTTACTTGTTGAATAAATGCCTCAACAGCCACTTATCACCCAGCCATAAATCATTCATTGTCAGAGATAACCATCTCCCCATATCCCTGCTGGTGAGGGAGCACTGGCCACAAACAGGCTTCTTATTAACCTAATGATACACTGAAACTTTCCACAATATCACTTCCTTATAATTACCCATTCTGTGTGTTACCAGGTACAGTAACCCGCAGACTGCAGACAATGTAACAGATTTATTCTATATCACCTATTCCACTAAATGAAGTGTTTAATAGTAGATGTGCTGCAGAATAGGTCAGTAAAGAGATGTTCATACTGTGAGATTATGGGGCCCTAATTCCTGTGTAGGGATCAGTACTGATGAGCGATCTATCTATCTATCTATCTATCTATCTTTCTATCTATCTATCTATCTATCTATCTCATATCTATCTATCTATCTATCTATCTATCTATCTATCTATCTATCTCATATCTATCTATCTATCTCATCTCTATCTATCTATCTATCTATCTCATATCTATCTATCTATCTATCTATCTATCTATCTATCTATCTATCTATCTGTCTGTCTATCTATCTATCTATCCATCTATCTCATATCTATCTATCTATCTATCTATCTATCTATCTATCTATCTATCTATCTATCTCCTATCTATCTATCTATCTATCTATCTATCTATCTATCTATCTATCTATCTATCTCATATCTATCTATCTATCTATCTCATATCTATCTATCTATCTATCTATCTATCTCATATCTATCTATCTATCTATCTATCTATCTATCTATCTATCTATCTATCTATCTCATATCTATCTATCTATCTATCTATCTATCTATCTATCTCATATCTATCTATCTATCTATCTATCTATATCCTATATATCTATCTAACAGATAGATTTGTGAATAACAGGGGACATGTGACAATAGGGGATATGTGACAACAGGGGATATGTGACAACAGAGAATATGTGACATCTGGGGATATGTGACAACAGGGGATATGTGACATCTGGGGATATGTGACAGCAGAGAAGATGTGACATCTGGGAATATAAGACAATAGGCTGAATAGAGGATATGTGTCAACAGGGGATATGTGACAGCTGGGGATATGTGACAACAGGGGATATGTGACATCTGGGGATATGTGACAAGAGGGGATATGTGACATCAGGGGATATGTGACAGCTGGGGATATGTGACAACAGGGGATATGTGACAGCTGGGGATATGTGACAACAGGTGATATGTGACAGCTGGGGATATGTGACACCAGGGGATATGTGACAAGATGGGATATGTGACGACAAGGGATATGTGACAGCTGGGGATATGTGACAAGAGGGGATATGTGACAAAGGGGATATGCGACAGCTGGGGATATGTGACAACAGGGGATATGTGACAGCTGGGGATATGTGACAACAGGGGATATGTGACAGCTGGGGATATGTGACAACAGGGGATATGTGACAGCTGGGGATATGTGACACCAGGGGATATGTGACAGCTGGGGATATGTGACAACAGGGGATATGTGACAGCTGGGGATATGTGACAGCTGGGGATATGTGACAAGAGGGGATATGTGACAGCTGGGGATATGTGACAAGAGGGGATATGTGACAGCTGGGGATATGTGACAGCTGGGGATATGTGTCAACAGGGATTATGAGACAGCTGTGGATATGTGACAGCTGGGGATATGTGACAACAGGGGATATGTGACAGCTGGGGATATGTGACAACAGGGGATATGTGACAGCTGGGGATATGTGACAACAGGGGATATGTGACAGCTGGGGATATGTGACACCAGGGGATATGTGACAGCTGGGGATATGTGACAACAGGGGATATGTGACAGCTGGGGATATGTGACAGCTGGGGATATGTGACAAGAGGGGATATGTGACAGCTGGGGATATGTGACAAGAGGGGATATGTGAATTAGAGGGGATATGTGACAACATGGGATATGTGACATCTGGGGATATGTGACAAGAGGGGATATGTGACATCTGGGGATATGTGACAAGAGGGGATATGTGACATCAAGGGATATGTGACAGCTGGGGATATGTGACAAGAGGGGATATGTGACATCAGGGGATATGTGACAGCTGGGGATATGTGACAACAGGGGATATGTGACATCTGGGGATATGTGACAGCTGGGGATATGTGACAAGAGGGGATATGTGAATTAGAGGGGATATGTGACAACATGGGATATGTGACATCTGGGGATATGTGACAAGAGGGGATATGTGACATCTGGGGATATGTGACAACAGGGGATATGTGACATCTGGGGATATGTGACATCAGGGGATATGTGACAGCTGGGGATATGTGACAACAGGGGATATGTTACAGCTGGGGATATGTGACAACAGGGGATATGTGACAGCTGGGGATATGTGACAACAGGGGATATGTGACATATGGGGATATGTGACACCAGGGGATATGTGACAAGAGGGGATATGTGACAACAGGGGATATGTGACAGCTGTGGATATGTGACAAGAGGGGATATGTGACAACAGGGGATATGTGACAGCTGGGGATATGTGACAACAGGGGATATGTGACAGCTGGGGATATGTGACAACAGGGGATATGTGACAGCTGGGGATATGTGACACCAGGGGATATGTGACAGCTGGGGATATGTGACAGCAGAGAAGATGTGACATCTGGGAATATAAGACAATAGGCTGAATAGGGGATATGTGTCAAGAGGGGATATGTGACAGCTGGGGATATGTGACAAGAGGGGATATGTGACAGCTGGGGATATGTGACAACAGGGGATATGTGACAACAGGGGATATGTGACATCTGGGGATATGTGACAAGAGGGGATATGTGACATCAGGGGATATGTGACAGTCTGCCTGATCGGCGGAGCCTAAAGCAGCTACAAGTAAGTGAACAGGGAGCGTCTTCGCATTCTTAGCTATAGGGATGAAGGGACGGGGCTGCCTATACTAAGCTATAGGGCTGGAGAGAGGGGGGCTGTCTGTAGTAAACCATAGGGATGGAGGGAGGGGGGCTGCCTATACTAAGCTATAGGGATGGAGAGAGGGGGCTGCCTATACTATACTATAGGGATGGAGAGAGGGGGGCTGCCTATACTATACTATAGGGATGGAGAGAGGGTGGCTGCCTATACTATACTTTAGGGACGGAGGGAGGGGGGGCTGCCTATACTAAACTATAGGGATGGAGGGAGGGGGGCTGCCTATACTAAACTATAGGGATGGAGAGAGGGGTGCTGTCTATAGTAAACCATAGGGATGGAGGGAGAGGGGGCTGCCTATACTAAGCTATAGGGATGGAGGGAGGGGGGCTGCCTATACTAAACTATAGGGATTGAGAGAGGGGTGCTGTCTATAGTAAACCATAGGGATGGAGGGAGGGGGGGGCTGCCTATACTAAGCTATAAGGATGGAGGGGGGCCTGCCTATACTAAGCTATAGGGATGGAGAGAGGGGGCTGTCTATAGTAAACCATATGGATGGAGAGAGGGGGGCTGCCTATACTAAGCTATAGGGATGGAGAGAGGGGGGCTGCCTATACTAAACTATAGGGATGGAAGGAGGATGGCTGCCTATACCAAGCTATAGGGATGGAGAGAGGGGGCTGCCTATACTAAGCTATAGGGATGGAGGGAGGGGGGCTGTCTATACTATACTATAGGGATGGAGGGAGGGGGGCCTGCCTATACCAAGCTATAGGGATGAAGAGAGGGGGGCTGCCTACACTAAGCTATAGGGATAGAGAGAGAGGGGGCCTGCCTATACTATACTATAGGGATGGAGGGAGGGGGGCTGCCTATACTAAGCTATAGGGATGGAGGGAGGGGGGCTGCCTATACTATACTATAGGGATGGAGGGAGGGGGGCTGCCTACACTAAGCTATAGGGATAGAGAGAGAGGGGGCTGCCTATACTATACTATAGGGATGGAGGGAGGGGGGCTGCCTATACTAAGCTATAGGGATGGAGGGAGGGGGGCTGCCTATACTATACTATAGGGATGAAGGGAGGGGGGCTGCCTACACTAAGCTATAGGGATAGAGGGAGAGGGGGCCTGCCTATACTATACTATAGGGATGGAGGGAGGGGGGCCTGCCTATACCAAGCTATAGGGATGGAGAGAGGGGGGCTGCCTATACTAAGCTATAGGGATAGAGGGAGAGGGGGCCTGCCTATACTATACTATAGGGATGGAGAGGGGAGGCCTGCCTATACTAACCGATAGGGATGGAGAGAGGGGGGTCTGCCTATACTATAGGGATGGAGAGAGGGGGGCTGCCTATCCTAAACTATAGGGAGGGGTTGGAGGGCTGCCTACACTAAATTATAGTGGGGACTAGCTATGCTAAACTATAAGGAGGGCGGGCTATAATGTGAGAGGGAATGGGGAGCTGTCCTAAAAGTACATGGGTTTAAGGTGGGCTATTAATTTAATGGTGGAGTTTAGGTGGGGGCTAATTATTTAATGGATGCAATTTTATCTGTGGGGTGATAGTGGGGTAATTTAATTTATTGGTGGGGCAATTTAATTTATGTGGCCTATTAAATTTAGATGGGGTGATGGGACCTTTAATTTAATGCTGGGGTCGTCTATTATTGAATGGTTATATTAAACGTAACTGTTATTAATTTATTGCTTTGGCAGTTTAGAGGGAGGGTATTAGGTATTAAATGTGAATACTATTAATTTAATGTTGGGATTGGCTGGAGGGAAATAGATCTATTTGACAAATGTGAGTACTAATATTTTAATGTTGGGGCTGGAGTGAGGCCTAATTATTCAATGTGGGCGCTATTGATTTTAAGCTGGGGACAGTTGGAGTTTTCTGTCATCTACCCATTTTTTTTTCAATAGGGCCTCCAACATTCCAGGATCCAGACAAGCAGAAACTAATCTAAGACACCAGCAGGCACAGGTGGTGAAAGTGACAAGAACAGGTAGGAGAGAGGAGGACAGTCTGCCAAATGTATCTGGTGGGGCAGCCCCAAATTTTGGTGACTGTCACGCTTAGTCAGGATTTGGTCCAACTACAAGGAGATTTGGGAGGTTTGTCCTGCTTCACACTGTACTGCTTGTGAAGGCTGAACTTCTTGCGCCTAACAGTAGTGCAAACAGTTTTCCTGTGTATTTGTCTAAAATTTGTCTAAAATGATAACCCCTTGTCTTAATTGCACCAAGCCCCCAAAACACCCCCTTTGCAGCGCTACATGGTATTAGGTGTGTCCCAGTCATTGGTTTCCCCAGTGGGCCCTTCATGCCCCAGATTTGAGAATCAGGACACTTAACTGAAACATTTAATGAAGTTTCTCCAAAGATTCTCCACTCGTCTGGATTCACTTCAGGAAACATTGGCGGCACCTGGGCAGTCCGTCCCACCAGTGGATACAGTCCCACCTGTGTCTGCTGCCTCTCAGTTACGTATTCCTAACCCTCCTAACTTTGACGGGGATCCTGAGTCCTGCAGAGGATTTCTTATTCAATGTGCCATACAATTTGATCTCCTTCCCGGGAACTTTCCCAGTGAAAAGGCTAAGGTGGCCTATATTGTTTCACTGTTGTCTGGCCAAGTCCTCGTATCGGCATCACCCCTATGGGAGCAGAATGATCCTCTACTCCACAACTGTGCTAACTTTCTGACCATATTGAAGAGGATCTATGATGAGCCAGGCAGAGTTTCTAGTGCAGCAGCCGCAATTCTGCATTAAGCCAGGGCTCCCACTCCGTTGGTCAGCATGCCATACAATTAGAACTTTGGCTTCTGAGCTGCGTTGAAATGACGAGGCTTTAACTTAAACATTCTGGCAAGGGCTGTTTGACGCAGATTAAAGATAAATTGACCTTATGGGAATTTACTTCTTCTCTTGATATACTTATTTCCTTGTGTAACAAGGTTTACCTCCATTTAAAAGAACAAACACTTCAGAAGACTCAGCCTTGTTGGTCCAACTTTTAGTCTCCCATCGCTCCGCCATTTGGATGGTTCCGTTTCTCTAGTGAGGAGAGAGAGAGAAGATTGAAGAACAAACATTGTCTGTATTGCGGTGACCCTGGTCACATTTTGGGTATCTGCCCTAAAAGGACTGGTAAACGATGGGGCCTAACGGGTTCAGGAGAGGTGTCATTAGGTTCTCTTAGTCCATCTCTAGCATCTTCTTCTAGTGACACCTTTGGCATCTCGGTTCTGCTCACTCACGGTCCCAAAACTATCACTCTTTCAGCATTCATGGACTTGGGAGTAGCAGGTAATTTCATATCAGCTTCCACGGTTGCTCATTTGGCCCTTCCCACTATACCACTGGAACAATCTCTCCACCTTACCGCCATTGATGGAATTAGAATCTCAGATGGTGTCATTCGGGTTCGTACAGTTCCCTTAGCTATGCAAATTGGATCCCTTCATAGGGAGGACATTTAGTTTCTCATTATCTCCAGGGCCATCAGCCCAGTGGTGTTAGGGCTTCCGTGGCTTCGCTTGCTTTCTCCTGTATTAGATTGGCACGATGCTCAGATTTTTTCCTGGGGTTTCTGTTGCCTTTCTCATTGTATCCAGAAAGTGGTTCTGCCACTTCATCTGTCTACATCCGACCTTTCTCCAGAATTATCTCTACCCTCCAGTATCAGGTTTCCTCCTATGTATTCTGTAAACAAAGGGCAACCGCTCTCCCTCACACAGAGTTTAGGATTGGAGAATTGAACTCCTCCCTGGTAAATCCTCTCCTCGGGGTCGAGTGTACCCGCTTTCCATCTCTGAGACCAACGCTATGACAGAACATATTCAAGAAAACGTGGATTCATCCGAAGATCTTCCTCACCGGCTGGTACTGGTTTCTTCATTGCTAAAAAGAAAGACGGTGGCCTGCACCCGTGCATTGACTACCGGGGCTTGTACGACAGTACAGTAAAGAACAGATATCCAATTAGTTTAATTACCGAACTGGTCTACCGGATCAAGGGTGCCACAATCTTTTCCAAATTGGACCTTCAGGGAGGGTACAACCTCATCCGGATAAAGGAGGGGGACAAATGGAATATGGCCTTTAACACCAGAGACGGTCACTTTGAGTACCTAGTCATGCCATTCTGCTTATGTAACGCTCCTGCAGTATTCCATAGTTTCATCAACAAAATTCCCTCCTTTATCAATATGTAGTGGTATATTGGATGACATCCTCCTGTTTTCCCCAGATTTTCAGTCTCATCGAAGACATGTAGTTGAAGTTCTTACTCGACTCAGAACTAACCACTTATTCTGCAAATTTCAGAAGTGTATTTTTGAACAAACCAAATTACCCTTCCTGGGTTACATTATCTCTGGTA
Organism: Mixophyes australis; assembly: GCA_036250195.1. Taxonomy (NCBI): domain Eukaryota; kingdom Metazoa; phylum Chordata; class Amphibia; order Anura; family Limnodynastidae; genus Mixophyes; species Mixophyes australis. The sequence continues at coordinate 489,888,071 of JAVHZZ010000001.1, forward strand.
CTGGACTCCGTATGGACCCCACCAAGCTCAAAGCCATTACTGACTGGCCTCAACCTTCAGGTCTGAAGGCTAGTCAGCGCTTTTTAGGTTTTGAGAATTATTATCGCCAGTTTATTAGGGGTTACTCCGATTTAATCGCGCCCATCACCACACTTACCCAGAAAACATCTGACGCCTAAGCGTAGCCCGTGGAAACGGTATTAGCCTTCAATTCCCTCAAGAAGGCCTTTTCCTCTGCTCCAGTCTAGCTGCAACCCAACTGTCAGCGTCCATTCTTTCTTGAAGTTAATGTCTCGTCTTATGGGACTGGGGCTGTTCTCTCTCAGCTCGATTCCTCTGGGAAACTTCACCCCTTTGGGTTTTTCTCTCACAAGCTCCTACTGGCCGAGAGGAATTATGGCATAGGGGAAAAGGAACTCCTAGCGATCAAATTGGCTCTCTTTGAGTGGAGACATCTGCTAGAAGGTGCTTTGTTTATAGTAACAATTTATACCGATCACAAGAATCTCTTGTATTTACAGACGGCACAGTGTCTGAATCCCCGCCAAGCAAGATGGTCTCTGTTTTAATCATATACTCACCGACCGCCCGGGTTTAATAAAACAAGAAAGCAAATGCTCTGTCACGTTCTTTCAATCCCTCTGACACTGAAAGTGTGTGACGTTAACTCCCGTAAGATCTACCCTCTGTCCTCCAGGTAAGATTTTCGTTACTCCTATTTACATACTAAACTTTTATACTGGGCCCATACTTCTCGCTTCTCGGAATATGCTGGAGCTAAGAAAACCTGGGAGCTGTGCAATCGAAGTTACTGGTGGCCATCTCTTCGCATCGATGTCAAGCAATTGATCTACCACCTTCCAAATCCTGCACTGTCATATGGTTCATCGTAGATCATTTTTCCAGAGTCGCCCTTTTTGTACCCCTCAAGGGTCTTCCCTCCGTCTCTACCTTAGCTGACCTTTTTCTCAGTTCACATCTAAATTCTGGAGAGCCTTTTGTAAGATTATTGGCATCAAACTCAATTTTTATTCGGCCTACCACCCATAAACTAATGGATTGATGGAGAGAACTAATCAGGAACTTGAGAAATTTCTTTGCATATTCGTTTCTGCCAATCAAAGCAACTGGGTGGATCTAATACCATGAATTCATCCCCAATAATCACTACCATGAGGCCATCTCCAACTCTCCTTCTTTGTACTGTACGGCTGCCATCCCAAGTTACCCACCCTTCCCCAGGTTCCATCCTCAGATGTACCAGTGGTGGACTCTCTTTTTCAGAATTTCTCACTCATTTGGACTCAAGTAAATGAAAGTTTAAGTCTTACACACGGAACAAGACAGTCAGTGATAGAAGTAGGCGTGCTGTTCCTAATTGGAGACCCGGAGACAAAGTCTGGTTGTCCACCCGCAATCTTCGACTACGGGTCCCTAGTATGAAGCTAGCCCCTAGGTTTATTGGTTCCTTTTAAGATTATTGAGGTCATTAATCCTGTAGCCTTTAGGTTGCAGTTGCCTTCTTTCTTAAAAGTTACCAACGTGTTTCATGCTTCTCTCCTGAAACCCGCTGTCTTCAATCAGTACTCTTTTGGGTTCTCGCATATCCAGAGGCACCTTGCAGTTTTTGATCGATTGGAAACGTTATGGCCCAGAGGAACGCTCCTGGGTTAAAGCTACTGATGTACATTGTCTTCGGCTACTTAAGATTTTCCACAAAAAGTTCCCTGACAAGCATTTTAGGGTGTCCAGTGTCCACCCTTAAATGATGGGGTACTGTCACAAACCTCCCTGAGCTTCTGATACCCTCTGTCTCTATGTTAGATCAGCACTTCCTGGTTTGGGCGGTCACATGATTGTGGCTGGGAGGTGGAATATTCTGCAGTGTATATAATAATATATAAAGCTCACTCTGACACTCTAACAGTGTCAGAGCAACAGGTTTCCATACCCATACTGACTCCCTGATATGCTGTATTGCTGCTGTCCTTGATTTTCCTTGTGAATCCTCCTTGGAAAGTGCTTCTGCCTGTTATCCCCTCATGTACTAGTCCTTGCTTGCTTTGACCTCTCTTCCTCGGATCCTGATTTTGTACCTCGCTGCCAGTGTACCAGTCCTCAGCTAGCTGACCTGCTTTCGGATTTTCATTTCTCTCCGCTGTGTTACGCCTAGTGACTGTTCAGATGGCCGCGACCTGCTAGTTCCCGGCCGCTAAAGTCCATCCTACCTTGCGGCGGTTCTTGGTGAAGATCGGGGAACCCGTTAGACTCCGCGCCTCTGTTCGGCTAGTGCTAAACCAGGCTAATACGTGTATCCATATCCCCAGGGATCTCTGCATTCAGACAACGAGACAATCGTTACAATGTGACCACCATCTCCCGTATTCTGTACATTTGGGCTTTGGGTAGGGTGACATGACAGAAGACATTTCTCACAAAAAAGAAACAAGGTCATCTTCATTATTCAACAGAATACATTCAATCACCCTAAGCATGTGGGAACATGTTTTCTGGCCTGATGTCACGGGCACTAGGAGTCTTTACCCAGGGATCACCAGGTGTTAGGCTTACCAGAGCAATGTAGGTGGTAATATGGTACTCTGGTAGCAGGGTGATCACGGAACAGGAAATAGCAGATGATGAGATGCTCAGGAAAGTCTATGACTAGCAGCACTGGTAATATGGAGGTAATAATACACGAGGAACTGTATGGACAAGGACACGTGAAGGTAGTCAGTGGTCTGCGATAGCAAGTTGTACCACTGCTATAGTGAGGAGGAATGTCCAACAGCAACGAGGAAGTGATGAGAGTCAGCGGTCTGCGGATAGCAAGTTGTACCACTGTCTGAGTGAAGGAATGGAATCCAAGTGGAGGTATCCGGGAAGTCAGTGGTCTGCGGTAGCAAGTTGTACCACTGCTATGTGAGAGGAATGGAACAGGTGATACAGGAAACAGGGATCAGTGGTCTGCCGCTAGCAAGTTGTACCACTGAATATATATGTGAGGAGGTGCACGGGGAGAGGCTGCAACACAGGATATACACGGCACCTTAAACACGATCCACAGCAATATGCACAATATATATATATGAATGACTGAACAGCACTGCAAATACAGAAAGTCTCTTGAAGTAATCCGGCACAAGATAATACAGTCAATGATGGCAATAGACTCAGCGGATAGTAAACTCCAGAGGAGAACCAACACAGTCCAGCAAGATATGCAATACACCAGCACAGTCAATGAGAAGTATGCATACCGTGGTTCAGAAGCAGGCAGTCAGACAGGAGTGCAGAGATACCTGAGCGGCAGGAGGCCGGCAGGATGAGAAGTCCCTGGATAGATGAAGCGGGGGTCAGTAGGTGCAGCGCACAGGTAAGTAGACCCACAGGGACACGAATCCACAGGAATCAGTAGAGCGTGGAACTGGACTCTTGGAGGACCCAGGAGAATGGTGATGGTCTAGCAGAGGGATAAATGATGAGACACGAATCCAATGCTGACAGGCGGGTAGAGACCAGCGGCACACAGGAAGGCGTGGAGAGCGGATCAGCAGTAGATGGACGATTAGCGCTGATAGCAGCAGCAGCAGGACTCTGCGGACACACGGAGGTAACCAGTAGCAACCAGCAGGTGCAATTAGCGATGGAACACGGGAGCGCAGAGTAGACCTGGAACTGTTGATCACGGAGAGTAGCGGAAAGCAATAATAGCAGCAGTCTCGAGGAAACACGGGAGAGATGAGATGAGCTGAAGACTGAAGTGCACAGAGGCAGCGGATAGGAATCAGCTAACAGTCACGATGATGAAACACAGACGAGTTGCAGGTTGAAGACTGTAGTGCACGGAGGCAGCGGATAGGAATCAGCTAACAGTCACGATGATGAAACACAGACGAGTTGTCGGTTGAAGACTGTAGTGCACGGAGGCAGCGGATAGGAATCAGCTCACAGTCACGATGATGAAACACAGACGAGTTGTCGGTTGAAGACTGTAGTGCACGGAGGCAGCGGATAGGAATCAGCTCACAGTCACGATGATGAAACACAGACGAGTTGCAGGTTGAAGACTGTAGTGCACGGAGGCAGCGGATAGGAATCAGCTAACAGTCACAATAGTATATGGTAGAGTTGAAGTGGCTGAAGACTGTAGTGCACGGAGGCAGCGGATAGGAATCAGCTAACAGTCACGATGATACACAGGATGGTAGAAGTGGTATGGGAACCACAGAGGTAGAAGTGGTTTGGAAACCACAGCAGTAGAAGTGGTTTGGAAACCACAGGAATCAGCAGCGCTGAATACACGAGGAAACACAGGAACACCTTCAGAGACTCATGGGGAATGAGACTCCAAGATCAGGCAACGTGGTGTTGACCACAGGTGCTTAATATAGGGAGTGTTGCCTGATCTGCCAATTAAGTTAAAGGGACATACACTGAAGGATTAGAAAGGGCTGCGCATGCGCAGACCCTCAGGATGGAGGACGACCACGGTTCCTAAATGTCCGGGAAGAAGCACTCACAGTCCGGTGAGTGACACCTGATGAGACCAATGTTGAACTTTTTGAACTCTAAGAGGTATGTTTGGTGAACAGACAATACAGCTCATCACCAGAAGACCAACCACTATGAAGCATGGAGGTGGCATTGCTTTGGGCAGCTTCTCTCCAGCTGGGGCAGAGGACTAGTCAGGATAGAGGGCATAATGTATGGATCCAAATATCAAAATATTTTCGTAAGAAACTTGTTGGCCTCTGTCAGAAAGATGAAGATGAATTTCACCTTCTACCATATTAACAATCCAAAGACACCTCCAGTTACCCAAGGAATGATCCAGTAAGATCAAGTCTTGGAATTGGCCATGTATATCTGCCTGGCTATAGTGGATATGAAATGTCTAGAATGTGTAGAGTGTGTGGAGATGGAGCCATGTGACCAGTATATATTGATATTAGTATAGAATGTGTAGGGTGTGTGGAGATGGAGCCATGAGACCAGTATATATTGATAATAGTATAGAATGTGTAGGGTGTATGGAGATGGAGCCATGTGACCAGTATATATTGATAATAGTATAGAATGTGTAGGGTGTGTGCAGATGGAGCCATGTGACCAGTATGTATTGATAATAGTATAGAATGTATAGGGTGTGTGTCAAGATGGAGCCATGTGACCAGGATATAATGATAATAGTATACAATGTTTAGGGTGTGTGGAAATGGAGCCTTGTGACCAGTTTATATTGATAATGATATAGAATGTGTAGGGTGTGTGGAGATGGAGCCATGTGACCAGTATATACTGATAATAGTATAGAATGTGTAGGGTGTGTGGAGATGGAGCCATGTGACCAGTATATATTGATAATAGTATAGAATGTGTAGGGTGTGTGGAGATGGAGCCATGTGACCAGTATATATTGATAATAGTATAGAATGTGTAGGGTGTGTGGAGATGGAGCCATGTGACCAGTATATATTGATAATAGTATAGAATGTGTAGGGTGTGTGTGGAGATGGAGCCATGTGACCAGTATATAATGATAATAGTATAGAATGTGTAGGGTGTGTGTCGAGATGGAGCCATGTGACCAGGATATAATGATAATAGTATAGAATGTGTAGGGTGTGTGCAGATGGAGCCATGTGACCAGGATATAATGATAATAGTATAGAATGTGTAGGGTGTGTGCAGATGGAGCCATGTGACCAGGATATAATGATAATAGTATACAATGTTTAGGGTGTGTGGAAATTGAGCCTTGTGACCAGTTTATATTGATAATAATATAGAATGTGTAGGGTGTGTGGAGATGGAACCATGTGACCAGTATATAATGATAATAGTATAGAATGTGTAGGCAGGGGCGCACAGAGGATTTGTCAGGGGGGGTTTCCTCCGCCCCTGGAAAAAAAAATGATAGAGACCTGCCGCGCATGCGCGGCAGCGCCGTTTCGGCTGCACTGTAGTATACAGCAGCCGCGGCGCTGTCAAAGAAGCGTCCGCGGCGGTGCTGTATACAATACAGCACCGCCGCGGACGCTTCTTAGACAGCGCCGCAGCTGCTGTATACTACAGTGCCGACATGTAGGGCACTTTTTAGCAGAGGGGGGGGGGTTTCTGGAGACCCAGAAACCCCCCCTGCGTACGCCACTGGTAGGGTGTGTGGAGATGGAGCCATGTGACCAGTATATAATGATAATAACATAGAATGTGTAGGGTGTGTGGAGATGGAGCCATGTGACCAGTATATAATGATAATAACATAGAATATGTAGGGTGTGTGGAGATGGAGCCATGTGACCAGTATATAATGATAATAACATAGAATGTGTAGGGTGTGTGGAGATGGAGCCGTGTGACCAGTATATACTGATAATAACATAGAATATGTAGGGTGTGTGGAGATGGAGCCATGTGACCAGTATATATTGATAATAACATAGAATATGTAGGGTGTGTGGAGATGGAGCCATGTGACCAGTATATATTGATAATAACATAGAATATGTAGGGTGTGTGGAGATGGAGCCATGTGACCAGTATATAATGATAATAACATAGAATGTGTAGGGTGTGTGGAGATGGAGCCATGTGACCAGTATATATTGATAATAACATAGAATATGTAGGGTGTGTGGAGATGGAGCCATGTGACCAGTATATATTGATAATAACATAGAATATGTAGGGTGTGTGGAGATGAAGCCATGTGACCAGTATATATTGATAATAACATAGAATGTGTAGGGTGTGTGCAGATGGAGCCATGTGACCAGTATATATTGATAATAGTATAGAATGTGTAGGGTGTGTGGAGATGGAGCCATGTGACCAGTATATATTAATAATAACATAGAATATGTAGGGTGTGTGGAGATGAAGCCATGTGACCAGTATATAATGATAATAGCATAGAATGTGTAGGGTGTGTGGAGATGGAGCCATGTGACCAGTATATACTGATAATAGTATAGAAGGTGTAGGGTGTGTGCAGATGGAGCCATGTGACCAGTATATAATGATAATAGCATAGAATGTGTAGGGTGTGTGGAGATGGAGCCATGTGACCAGTATATAATGATAATAGTATAGAATGTGTAGGGTGTGTGCAGATGGAGCCATGTGACCAGTATATATTGATAATAACATAGAATGTGTAGGGTGTGTGCAGATGGAGCCATGTGACCAGTATATATTGATAATAGTATAGAATGTGTAGGGTGTGTGGAGATGGAGCCATGTGACCAGTATATATTAATAATAACATAGAATATGTAGGGTGTGTGGAGATGAAGCCATGTGACCAGTATATAATGATAATAGTATAGAAGGTGTAGGGTGTGTGGAGATGGAGCCATGTGACCAGTATATATTAATAATAACATAGAATATGTAGGGTGTGTGCAGATGGAGCCATGTGACCAGTATATAATGATAATAGTATAGAAGGTGTAGGGTGTGTGGAGATGGAGCCATGTGACCAGTATATATTGATAATAACATAGAATATGTAGGGTGTGTGGAGATGGAGCCATGTGACCAGTATATAATGATAATAACATAGAATATGTAGGGTGTGTGGAGATGGAGCCATGTGACCAGTATATAATGATAATAACATAGAATATGTAGGGTGTGTGGAGATGGAGCCATGTGACCAGTATATAATGATAATAACATAGAATGTGTAGGGTGTGTGGAGATGGAGCCATGTGACCAGTATATACTGATAATAGTAAAGCATGTGTAGGGTGTGTGGAGATGGATCCATGTGACCAGTATATATTGATAATAACATAGAATGTGTAGGGTGTGTGGAGATGGAGCCATGTGAACAGTATGTATTGATAATAGTATAGAATGTGTAGGGTGTGTGTCGAGATGGAGCCATGTGACCAGTATATAATGATAATAGTATAGAAGGTGTAGGGTGTGTGGAGATGGAGCCATGTGACCAGTATATATTGATAATAGTATAGAAGGTGTAGGGTGTGTGGAGATGGAGCCATGTGACCAGTATATAATGATAATAACATAGAATGTGTAGGGTGTGTGGAGATGGAGCCATGTGACCAGTATATATTGATAATAGCATAGAATGTGTAGGGTGTGTGGAGATGGAGCCATGTGACCAGTATATACTGATAATAGTAAAGCATGTGTAGGGTGTGTGGAGATGGAGCCATGTGACCAGTATATACTGATAATAGTAAAGCATGTGTAGGGTGTGTGGAGATAGAGCCGTGTGACCAGTATATATAATAATAGTACATATGCGCTATTTTCATTCACTTTGTTTCGTCCTTTCTGGACTGAATCTTCTGTCAGATACAGAGATACATTGTGTGAGGTTGCTATATTCAGCTCCAGCTTATTCTTTCCTACACAGCAAGGAAATGGAAATAGTTAATACATGTGTCTTCTCATTGTCCCTTTTGTGCAACTCCCTAGTTTTATTTTTAAGGTAACCAACACGTTCAGTATTTCACAACCTGCAGATGTAGGTAAGACAGCGCTGTCTAACTGCCATGTATCCCACCAGCAGACGGACAGTGGTGCCCACATATAAACGCTCTCAGTAACTGCTTCACCTTCCCTTATACCAACCAGCGGTATCACTAGTAACATCTACAGAAGCTGCACAATCGGTGAAAGTTGTGGGGCTTCAAAATATGATATTGCCATAATTCCACTGGCTGAAAACCCCTGTGGTCTCACTGGACAGAAACTCTGCACATCCACTGGACTGAATGATGGCGCTTCCTCTTAACTGACTCTCCACACTAACTGGGCAGACTTACCAGTGCTAATGTGGTGAGGCCTGTAACCACTACACGGTGGTAGGACTGGGGAACGTAGGGAGGGGGAAGCTTAGAGGTCACAGGGGGTGTCAATCTGGGCACAAGACAGTAGGTGTTGGGCGTGAGGCTGTTATGCTGAACACAGGGCTGTATGAGGGGAGTATAAGACTGTCATATTGGGCATATAGATGTATATGATTGGCAGGTTGTACAGCACTGCAGTTGTTTTGCAGGGAAAAGATAAGTGACATGTCATAGTAATTGGAGGGAGTATGTGGCTAATTTACTAACATTGCATTTAGGTGCAACATTTGCAGTAATGACAGCAGTCTATGGGATACTTGGTTAAACTATGTAACTATCAGCATAATTAGTATATGAACACTAGTGAGTCCATCCCTATTTCCTTTAGATGGAAATTTTCTGAGGACACTAATTAACAATAATAATAATAATAATAATAATAATAATAATAATAATAATAATTGTGATACCATTTAATATTAAGGGGCAGCGTATGCTGTAAATATCTACCCCCTGTAGATGCTGGTAAGGGTGTAGGAGAAGGTAGATGGGGTGCTGGGAGATTACAGCGGGTATAGGGTGCAGAGTGTTATTGGAGGTGTTAGGATGTAGGGTCACGATAAACTTTTGCCTGACATATGTATTGGGACAAAGTCACTGGATTACTGTTTGATGGCAGGTAAATTTTACCTAGTTTCCTAACCTACTTGTTGTAAAATCCCAGGAAAATGTGTATTGTGTGTACGCTGCTGAAGGGCTATAGGAAAGATGGAAAAGGATCCTGGGGTTATGGATGGAGAGTGAGGGCGGGCTCCATCCATTATGTCCATTAATTGGGTCTTCTGAGTTACCAGTGATTCTGCTGGTAATCAGGAGCTGCACCTGAGTGGTGCTAGTAAAAGGAGAGAAAGTCTGATATCTGCCTGTAAGTAACTGTGCTGAAATGTCTTTTTGTTTTGTCTTAGTTTGTTAGTCGGGAGTGACCAGTGTTTAGCTAGAGCCGGACGGCAAGGTGTTTATTGTGGAGTTTTCTCTTGTTTTCTTACTGAATAAAACTGTCTGAGGCCAGGTGCACGAAATCTTGGACGTGTGTGAAATCTCTCGGCTGCTATAAACACTCTCTACCCAAGGAGAAGGTACCGGGTCCTGCTACCTGGTCACTCTATGCAATGAAAAGAAATAGAAATTATATGGACAGGTTCCCAATCCCCCTCTGTCACAGGGTGGTGTGGGGTGATTATAGTGTGTAATGGTGTACTGTTTGTAGGAAGTGTATGGCAAATGGAAAAGATAGACTTAGTAGTTGTAGGGGTTTTGTGGGTATAGTGTGTGTAGAAGGTTTAGGAGGGGTACAGTTGAGCTAATGTCTTAGGAGGTGTAAGAGCAGGACACATGTCAACATTAGGCAGCTGCCTAGGGTGCAAGGCTCTGGGGGCGGCACTGAGTTTGAATACAAACATTAAAAATGTCTCTTAATGAGACACAGGGACGGACCTAGACTTTTTTTAGGGGGGGTTGGTGGGCGGATTTAGCATAACAACACTCCTCCTTCACTCTGATTGTTTGGCTCCAGTTGGCCCCACCCCCTAGTTTGATTGCATCTCTCAGCTGCAATTTAAAGGTATGTAGAGTGCTGCTAGGGGGAGGCGATTGCCCCGATCATCCCCCTCTGGATCCACAAGTGATGAAACATTGTTAGTATGCTGCCACACAACTTGTATAGTACTGGGGTCGGGAGTGGCCATTGATAGGGCAGCATGGTGGCTCAGTGGTTAGCACTTCTGCCTTACAGTATTGGGGTCATGAGTTCAGTCTAGAAGCGAAAGAGTTAAAAAGCCAATGGACAGAGTTAAAAAGCCAATGGACAGGCTGCTCTCTCATGAATAGTGGCCCCCGCCCACAAAATGGTACAGGCCACAAGTACACTGTAATAAATCAACCTATATTGTTAGGAGTAAAGCCAGTTAGAAGGTAATACCAAGTTGCACTGCAGGGGGGGGAGCATATTTAGAGTTAGGAGGGGAGGGGGGCCCTAGCTGCACTGTGAATCGCAGGTAGCCCATTGACTCAAACCCAAGATAGCCCATTATGGGACCAGCCCCAGCTCCCCAACTCAGCCAGTGCCTGGGCCTAAGTATGTGCCTCTATATGGTCACATAATTCCCTGGGACATTTAATATCAACACTACATGGTTCCCTCTCTAATAATCAGTGACTTATCACTATAACAAGCTCCACACTGTAAGATGCGTTTCGCAAAACTTTGTGATGGCAGAAAACAGTGCAAAAGTGCGCAGTGGCACGGTGGTTAGCATTGCTGCCTGACAGGACTGAGGTCAAGGGTTATGGGTTCAATTCTGACCAGCTCCCTATCTGTGTGGAGTTTGTATGTCCTCCCCGTGTGTGCGTGGGTTTCCTCCGGGTGCTCCGCTTTCCTCCCACACTCCAAAAACATACTGGTAGGTTAATTGGCTGCTATCAAAATTAACCGTAGTCTCTATCTCTCTCTCTGTCAGCCAGTCTAAATTAGAGAATTTAGACTGTAAGCTCCAAGGGGACAGGGACTGATATGAATGAGTTCTCTGTACAGTGCTGCGGAACTAGTGGCGCCAGGGCCGATGCTAGGGTCCACGGCGCCCTAGGCATTTTTAAAAAAGCGGCGTGTTAGGATGTTGGAGGTATATTGGGTATAGAAGGTATAAGGGGTGTAGGAGGTGTAGAGCATGTAGTGGGTGTTGGGGCATAGGAGGTATAGTGGGTATAGAAGGTATAAGGGTGTAGGAGGTTTAGAGCATGTAGTGGGTGTTGGGATGTGTGAGGTATAGTGGATATAGAAGGTATAAGGGTGTAGGAGGTGTAGAGCATGTAGTGGGTGTTGGGATGTAGGAGGTATAGTGGGTATAGAAGGTATAAGGGTTTAGGAGGTGTAGAGCATGTAGTGGGTGTTGGGATGTATGAGGTATAGTGGATATAGAAGGTATAAGGGTGTAGGAGGTGTAGAGCATATAGTGGGTGTTGGGATGTATGAGGTATAGTGGGTATAGAAGGTATAAGGGTGTAGGAGGTGTAGAGCATATAGTGGGTTATGGGATGTATGAGGTATAGTGGGTATAGAAGGTATAAGGGTGTAGGAGGTGTAGAGCATATAGTGGCTGTTGGGATGTATGAGGTATAGTGGGTATAGAAGGTATAAGGGGTGTAGAGCATGTAGTGGGTGTTGGGATGTATGAGGTATAGTGGATATAGAAGGTATAAGGGGTGTAGGAGGTGTAGAGCATGTAGTGGGTGTTGGGATGTATGAGGTACAGTGGGTATAGAAGGTATAAGGGGTGTAGAGCATATAGTGGCTGTTGGGATGTAGGAGGTATAGTGGATATAGAAGGTATAAGGGTGTAGGAGGTGTAGAGCATGAAGTGGGTGTTGGGATGTAGGAGGTACAGTGGGTATAGAAGGTATAAGGGGTGTAGAGCATGTAGTGGGTGTTGGGATGTAGGAGGTATAGTGGGTATAGAAGGTATAAGGGGTGTAGGAGGTGTAGAGCATATAGTGGATGTTGGGATGTAGGAGGTACAGTGGGTATAGAAGGTATAAGGGGTGTAGAGCATATAGTGGCTGTTGGGATGTAGGAGGTATAGTGGATATAGAAGGTATAAGGGTGTAGGAGGTGTAGAGCATGAAGTGGGTGTTGGGATGTAGGAGGTACAGTGGGTATAGAAGGTATAAGGGGTGTAGAGCATGTAGTGGGTGTTGGGATGTAGGAGGTATAGTGGATATAGAAGGTATAAGGGTGTAGGAGGTGTAGAGCATGTAGTGGATATTGGGATGTAGGAGGTATATTGGGTATAGAAGGTATAAGGGGTGTAGGAGGTGTAGAGCATGTAGTGGGTGTTGGGATGTAGGAGGTACAGTGGGTATAGAAGGTATAAGGGTGTAGGAGGTGTAGAGCATATAGTGGCTGTTGGGATGTATGAGGTATAGTGGGTATAGAAGGTATAAGGGTGTAGGAGGTGTAGAGCATGTAGTGGGTGTTGGGATGTAGGAGGTACAGTGGATATAGAAGGTATAAGGGGTGTAGAGCATGTAGTGGATATTGGGATGTAGGAGGTACAGGGGATATAGAAGGTATAAGGGTGTAGGAGGTGTAGAGCATATAGTGGATGTTGGGATGTATGAGGTACAGTGGGTATAGAAGGTATAAGGGGTGTAGGAGGTGTAGAGCATGTAGTGGATGTTGGGATGTATGAGGTATAGTGGATATAGAAGGTATAAGGGGTGTAGGAGGTGTAGAGCATGAAGTGGGTGTTGTGATGTAGGAGGTATATTGGGTATAGAAGGTATAAGGGTGTAGGAGGTGTAGAGCATGTAGTGGATGTTGGGATGTATGAGGTATAGTGGGTATAGAAGGTATAAGGGGTGTAGGAGGTGTAGAGCATGTAGTGGATGTTGGGATGTATGAGGTATAGTGGATATAGAAGGTATAAGGGTGTAGGAGGTGTAGAGCATGTACTGGATGTTGGGATGTATGAGGTATAGTGGGTATAGAAGGTATAAGGGTGTAGGAGGTGTAGAGCATATAGTGGATGTTGGGATGTATGAGGTATAGTGGATATAGAAGGTATAAGGGGTGTAGGAGGTGTAGAGCATGAAGTGGGTGTTGTGATGTAGGAGGTACAGTGGGTATAGAAGGTATAAGGGGTGTAGAGCATGTAGTGGGTGTTGGGATGTAGGAGGTACAGTGGATATAGAAGGTATAAGGGTGTAGGAGGTGTAGAGCATATAGTGGATGTTGGAATGTAGGAGGTACAGTGGGTATAGAAGGTATAAGGGTGTAGGAGGTGTAGAGCATGTAGTGGATGTTGGGATGTATGAGGTATAGTGGATATAGAAGGTATAAGGGTATAGGAGGTGTAGAGCATATAGTGGATGTTGGGATGTAGGAGGTATAGTGGATATAGAAGGTATAAGGGGTGTAGAGCATGTAGTGGATATTGGGATGTAGGAAGTACAGTGGGTATAGAAGGTATAAGGGTGTAGGAGGTGTAGAGCATGAAGTGGGTGTTGGGATGTAGGAGGTACAGTGGGTATAGAAGGTATAAGGGTGTAGGAGGTGTAGAGCATGTAGTGGATATTGGGATGTAGGAAGTACAGTGGGTATAGAAGGTATAAGGGTGTAGGAGGTGTAGAGCATGAAGTGGGTGTTGGGATGTAGGAGGTACAGTGGGTATAGAAGGTATAAGGGTGTAGGAGGTGTAGAGCATGTAGTGGATGTTCGGATGTAGGAGGTATAGTGGGTATAGAAGGTATAATGGTGTAGAAGGTGTAGAGCATATAGTGGATGTTGGGATGTAGGAGGTATAGTGGGTATAGAAGGTATAAGGGTGTAGGAGGTGTAGAGCATGAAGTGGGTGTTGGGATGTAGGAGGTATAGTGGGTATAGAAGGTATAAGGGGTGTAGAGCATGTAGTGGGTGTTGGGATGTAGGAGGTACAGTGGGTATAGAAGGTATAAGGGGTGTAGAGCATGTAGTGGATATTGGGATGTAGGAGGTACAGTGGGTATAGAAGGTATAAGGGTGTAGGAGGTGTAGAGCATGTAGTGCGTGTTGGGGTGTATGAGGTACAGTGGGTATAGAAGGTATAAGGGTGTAGGAGGTGTAGAGCATGTAGTGGATATTGGGATGTAGGAGGTACAGTGGGTATAGAAGGTATAAGGGTGTAGGAGGTGTAGAGCATGTAGTGGATGTTGGGATGTATGAGGTACAATGGATATAGAAGGTATAAGGGGTGTAGAGCATGTAGTGTATGTTGGGATGTAGGAGGTACAGTGGATATAGAAGGTATAAGGGTGTATGAGGTGTAGAGCATGTAGTGGGTGTTGGGATGTAGGAGGTATAGTGGGTATAGAGGGTATAAGGATGTAGGAGGTGTAGAGCATGTAGTAGGTGTTGGGATGTAGGAGGTACAGTGGGCATAGAAGGTATAAGGGGTGTAGAGCATGTAGTGGGTGTTGGGATGTAGGAGGTATAGTGGGTATAGAAGGTGTAAGGATGTAGGACATGTAGAGCATGTAGTGGGTGTTGGGATGTAGGAGGTATAGTGGGTATAGAAGGTATAAGGATGTAGGAGGTGTAGAGCATGTAGTGGGTGTTGGGATGTAGGAGGTACAGTGGGCAAAGAAGGTATAAGGGGTGTAGAGCATGTAGTGGGTGTTGGGATGTAGGAGGTATAGTGGGTATAGAAGGTATAAGGATGTAGGAGGTGTAGAGCATGTAGTGGGTGTTGGGATGTAGGAGGTACAGTGGGCATAGAAGGTATAAGGGGTGTAGAGCATGTAGTGGGTGTTGGGATGTAGGAGGTATAGTGGGTATAGAAGGTATAAGGATGTAGGAGGTATATAATGGGTATAGAAGGTATAAGGGGTGTAGGAGGTGTAGTGGGTATAGAAGGTATAAGGGTATAGGAGGTATAGAGCATGTAGTGGGTGTTGGGATGTAGGAGGTATATTGGGTATAGAAGGTATAAGGGTGTAGGAGGTGTAGAGCATGTAGTGGGTGTTGGGATGTAGGAGGTACAGTGGGTATAGAAGGTATAAGGGTGTAGGATGTGTAGAGCATGTAGTGGCTGTTGGGATGTAGGAGGTATAGTGGGTATAGAAGGTATAAGGGGTGTAGATCATGTAGTGGATATTGGGATGTAGGAGGTACAGTGGATATAGAAAGTATAAGGGTGTAGGAGGTGTAGAGCATGTAGTGGGTGTTGGGATGTATGAGGTACAGTGGGTATAGAAGGTATAAGGGGTGTAGAGCATATAGTGGATTTTGGGATGTATGAGGTACAGTGGATATAGAAGGTATAAGGGTGTAGGAGGTGTAGAGCATGTAGTGGGTGTTGGGATGTAGGAGGTATAGTGGGTATAAGGGTTTAGGAGGTGTAGAGCATGTAGTGGGTGTTGGGATGTAGGAGGTATAGTGGGTATAGAAGGTATAAGGGTGTAGGAGGTGTAGAGCATGTAGTGGGTGTTGGGATGTATGAGGTATAGTGGGTATAGAAGGTATAAGGGTTTAGGAGGTGTAGAGCATATAGTGGCTGTTGGGATGTAGGAGGTATAGTGGGTATAGAAGGTATAAGGGTGTAGGAGGTGTAGAGCATGTAGTGGGTGTTGGGATGTATGAGGTACAGTGGGTATAGAAGGTATAAGGGGTGTAGAGCATATAGTGGATATTGGGATGTATGAGGTACAGTGGATATAGAAGGAATAAGGGTGTAGGAGGTGTAGAGCATGTAGTGGGTGTTGGGATGTATGAGGTATAGTGGGTATAGAAGGTATAAGGGGTGTAGGAGGTGTAGAGCATGTAGTGGGTGTTGGGATGTATGAGGTACAGTGGGTATAGAAGGTATAAGGGGTGTAGAGCATATAGTGGATGTTGGGATGTATGAGGTACAGGGCCGGTGCTAAGGTCCTTGGCGCCCTAGGCACTTTGGCAAAATCGACGACCCCCCCGCCGCAAAAATCGTCGCCCCCCGCCGCAGGAACACTTTAAAAACTGGCGCCCCCCCCCCCCCCCCCGCCGCAGGCACACTTTAAAAATCAGCACCCGGCACACTGTCAAAATCGGCGCCCTCCTCCCTCCTTACCTTTCCTCCATAAAGCTGCTCCTCTCTGCTCCGTCTCCTCCCCTCCACTCACTGACACTGTCGGGCCGTGATGATGATGTCATGCCCGTCAGTGAGTGGAGGGGAGGAGACGGAGCAGAGAGGCGGCGGTGTTGATCAATAGCCTCTTCCCCCCCTCCCCGTGGATTTATCTGAACGCTGTGCGGCGCCCGTGAAAGGTATGGTCAGTGGTCGCTGCACAGTTTTAAAGTAATTTTATTTCTGAGGCGCCCTCCAGAGCCCGGCGCCCTAGGCAACTGCCTAACCTTGCCTAATGGGAGCGCCAGGCCTGATGAGGTACAGTGGATATAGAAGGAATAAGGGTGTAGGAGGTGTAGAGCATGTAGTGGGTGTTGGGATGTATGAGGTATAGTGGGTATAGAAGGTATAAGGGGTGTAGGAGGTGTAGAGCATTTAGTGGGTGTTGGGATGTATGAGGTACAGTGGATATAGAAGGAATAAGGGTGTAGGAGGTGTAGAGCATGTAGTGGGTGTTGGGATGTATGAGGTATAGTGGGTATAGAAGGTATAAGGGGTGTAGGAGGTGTAGAGCATGTAGTGGGTGTTGGGATGTATGAGGTATAGTGGGTATAGAAGGTATAAGGGTTTAGGAGGTGTAGAGCATATAGTGGCTGTTGGGATGTATGAGGTATAGTGGATATAGAAGGTATAAGGGGTGTAGGAGGTGTAGAGCATGTAGTGGGTGTTGGGATGTAGGAGGTATAGTGGGTATAGAAGGTATAAGGGTGTAGGAGGTGTAGAGCATGTAGTGGATGTTGGGATGTATGAGGTACAGTGGGTATAGAAGGTATAAGGGGTGTAGAGCATATAGTGGCTGTTGGGATTATGAGGTATAGTGGATATAGAAGGTATAAGGGTGTAGGAGGTGTAGAGCATGTAGTGGGTGTTGGGATGTAGGAGGTACAGTGGGTATAGAAGGTATAAGGGGTATAGAGCATGTAGTGGGTGTTGGGATGTAGGAGGTATAGTGGATATAGAAGGTATAAGGGTGTAGGAGGTGTAGAGCATGTAGTGGGTGTTGGGATGTAGGAGGTACAGTGGGTATAGAAGGTATAAGGGTGTAGGAGGTGTAGAGCATGTAGTGGATGTTGGGATGTATGAGGTACAGTGGATATAGAAGGTATAAGGGTGTAGGAGGTGTAGAGCATGTAGTGGGTGTTGGGATGTAGGAGGTACAGTGGGTATAGAAGGTATAAGGGGTATAGAGCATGTAGTGGGTGTTGGGATGTAGGAGGTATAGTGGATATAGAAGGTATAAGGGTGTAGGAGGTGTAGAGCATGTAGTGGGTGTTCGGATGTAGGAGGTACAGTGGGTATAGAAGGTATAAGGGGTGTAGAGCATGTAGTGGGTGTTGGGATGTAGGAGGTACAGGGGATATAGAAGGTATAAGGGTGTAGGAGGTGTAGAGCATATAGTGGATGTTGGGATGTATGAGGTATAGTGGATATAGAAGGTATAAGGGGTGTAGGAGGTGTAGAGCATGTAGTGGATATTGGGATGTAGGAGGTATAGTGGATATAGAAGGTATAAGGGTGTAGGAGGTGTAGAGCATGTAGTGGGTGTTGGGATGTATGAGGTACAGTGGGTATAGAAGGTATAAGGGTGTAGGAGGTGTAGAGCATGTAGTGGGTGTTGGGATGTAGGAGGTACAGTGGGTATAGAAGGTATAAGGGGTGTAGAGCATATAGTGGCTGTTGGGATGTATGAGGTATAGTGGTTATAGAAGGTATAAGGGTGTAGGAGGTGTAGAGCATGTAGTGGGTGTTGGGATGTATGAGGTATAGTGGATATAGAAGGTATAAGGGTGTAGGAGGTGTAGAGCATGTAGTGCGTGTTGGGATGTATGAGGTACAGTGGATATAGAAGGTATAAGGGTGTAGGAGGTGTAGAGCA
Source organism: Mixophyes australis (assembly GCA_036250195.1). Taxonomy (NCBI): domain Eukaryota; kingdom Metazoa; phylum Chordata; class Amphibia; order Anura; family Limnodynastidae; genus Mixophyes; species Mixophyes australis. The sequence goes on from JAVHZZ010000001.1 coordinate 489,906,466, forward strand.
TGTAGTGGGTGTTGGGATGTATGAGGTATAGTGGATATAGAAGGTATAAGGGGTGTAGGAGGTGTAGAGCATGTAGTGGGTGTTGGGATGTATGAGGTACAGTGGATATAGAAGGTATAAGGGTGTAGGAGGTGTAGAGCATATAGTGGCTGTTGGGATGTATGAGGTATAGTGGGTATAGAAGGTATAAGGGGTGTAGGAGGTGTAGAGCATTTAGTGGATGTTGGGATGTATGAGGTATAGTGGATATAGAAGGTATAAGGGGTGTAGGAGGTGTAGAGCATATAGTGGATATTGGGATGTAGGAGGTATATTGGGTATAGAAGGTATAAGGGTGTAGGAGGTGTAGAGCATATAGTGGGTGTTGGGATGTAGGAGGTACAGTGGGTATAGAAGGTATAAGGGGTGTAGAGCATATAGTGGATGTTGGGATGTATGAGGTACAGTGGATATAGAAGGTATAAGGGTGTAGGAGGTGTAGAGCATGTAGTGGATGTTGGGATGTAGGAGGTACAGTGGGTATAGAAGGTATCAGGGGGAGATGGAGGTATGAGGTACATAGGAGATGTTGAACACAGAATCACATATCTATATTGTTTAGATTATTCTGGATACATAAAGGGCATAACATTGATACATCCATGGGCTCCTGACACCAATTCATACCTAGTAAAATGTATATTAAGTTCAGTAGTAAACTCAAGTTGTGTTGATGCAGAAGACAATTAAACCTAAAAACACAAAAAGTGATAGGACTCAATATGGCATCGCCCTATAACCTCACCGTGTGTGCGTTTGGTCACCGGTGAAGGTTCTGACGCTGGGCCTGTGCTGCTAGTTGTTTCATTTTTTTTAAATGCATGGCTCTTTAAATAATAATAATTTAATCACATAAAGTTTATTAATGTAGGTGAAAATCACATTATATGTAAAATAACTTGTATATTGTATATAATGTTATTTATAGATGTGTGTTTGTTTGTTTTCATACTTTATTTACTTTTCTAACTAATGGAAATGGATCCTTTGATTTGCCTAGATTAGCACTACTCAAGTAAGGAGCGAAGTCTAACGGGGAAACGGTTTTCACCAGGGAGCGCCGCAAGGCAGTTTGGTCTCTGCTGCTTCTGTCCTGCAGGTCGAGGCCCCTACGCAGAGTACCAGGCGAAACCTTTAGGGGAATGTGCAGAGATGGTCAGCAATGGTAGACAACACGAGGAGAGGAGAAGTAGAGGTAGCAGGCTTCCACTGGAGGAATGACGGTGAAATACTCTGTAGAGCGTCAGCTCTGCGGACAACAGGTTACCACTGGAATGGTGGAAAGTACACTGTGGAATGACAGCTCTGCAGTCAGCAGGTTACCACTGGAATGGCGATGAATTCTCTGTAGAATGTCAGCTCTGCGGACAACAGGTTACCACTGGAATAGCGGCGAACTACTCTGTCGAGTGTCAGCTCTGCGGACAACATGTAGAAATGGAAATCAGTCCTCCAGAAGGAAGAAAACACAGCAGGAGAAAATGGACCCACGTCTAACACCTGAGAGGTAACTAAAAGAACAGGCACCAACCATCAGGAGGAGGCACCTTTTGAATTTGGAGCCAAAATAAATTATCCAATAGAAAGGGAGCAAAGGGAAGAAATAGATTGGCATGCGCAGACCCGAAATGAAGATGGCGGTGGCCGGGACGGAGGGAACTGTCGGCGGGACCAGGTAAGAACTCCGGGGATCGGGTGTGCAGGCCGGTCGCCCGGTGTGTGACACGTGGAAGCTTCATTCTTCATCCTCCTTATTTATTCCACTTACACTTGGAAATTTTTTTGCCAAATTGCTGCCATGTGAAATGTTCTATTATGTGTTGTAAGTATGGTTAAACATCCTCTGCGTTCTCCTTCTGGCGCCTTATAAATAAAGGATAATAATACTACCATTGACCACTCCCTCTTTTTGAAAACTCTCAAATCTATGGGCCTCTGTAACACCGTCCTCTCCTGGGTTTCCTCTAACCTCACCCACCGCTCCTTCTCAGTCTCTACACATGACTCCACATCCCTCATCCTCCCTTACCTGTCGGAGTTCCCCAATGTTCCGTTCTTGGTCCCCTGTTCTTCTCCCTCTACACACCTCTCAACCCCCCCCCCCCACATCTCCAACCATATCTCTACCTACACTCCTGGCCGTCCCCTCCGCTCTGCCAATGACCGCTGCCTCGTGACTTCACTGATCACCTCTTCCACTCCCACCTCCAGGACTTTGCCTGGGCTGCTCCTCAGCTGTGGATCGATCTCCCACGTTCCATCAGGTTATCCTCTCAAAGGCTTCAAGTGTGTCCTTAAGACTCATTTGATGATAATCCCGCCTGGAACTTCCAGTAGAAACGACACTTTCTGCTCACAAGCCCATAACCGCTCTGGGAGACAAAGCACAACACATAATCATTAGTACATAATATCCTTAGTACAAAATATCATTAGTACATAATATAAGTGCTGCTATTTCTCACCTTTCCGCACCGCTGGGCAATCACATATAACTTTATTCATATAAACATTTCCGTGAATAGCGTTCTATGTAAACACGGGGACTATAATTATTATTCAGCTGAAATCCCCAAACCCATCCACGTGTTTTTGTTTTGTCTGACAGCAAAGAGATCATCACCTTATTAGGTATAATGAAAGATAATATGTTAATGTGGCGTGGAAAATGAATATACATTATCTAACTTTGGGTTTATTTTATACACATTCATTCGTACCTGTTTTCACAATTTTATTATTAAACTTCATTTTTTAATGAAAGCAACTTAATTTCATAATTATTCATTTAATACAGTACAGATTGCTGATTTACCAATAGCATATTCAGACAGCTAAATGTTATATATAGAACTTGAGTTATAGAGCTGCCATTATATTCAGTATTATAAGATACGGGTTGATATTCATTGCTCTGCTATCAATGACCAATAGCAGACTTTTCTTAACTGTGGAATTATTAGTACCAGAATACTGGGACTTGTAGTTCTACAACATCTGGGATGCTATATCTTGCTTAACTCTGGTAAGCCAGGTCCAGGGGCTGGTGGGTCATGCTGGGACTTGTAGTGCAACATCAACAGTCTGCCGTTCTCTGGGGTAGAGATTAACAGGATAGACCAGGTCCAGAGAAGGACAGGCCATTCTGAGACTTGTAGTTCCACAACTGCAGCTCCGTAAAGCACTACAAACCAGTATTTCCTCCACTATAAGTACACCCCCATTCGTATCGGTTCCTGACATTTAGGGCTTACAGACATAACACACAGGGGAACCCGCTTGTCGCCAAAACACATTTTGTACTTGCCACGGCCGTATTAAAGGATTATACTGCCCTCTTGTGGAAAAAAATGGAAATGGCAGTTCATAAAACTTGTAATACTTCCTTATTATTTTGTATAAGGAGTTCCCATAAAGGCAAACAATCGCACAAAATACAATGTATGATTTATAAACACATAATACTTTTTTCTTTTTTAACTACCCATTTAGGATACATTTGTGAATCACCTGAACAAGTTTAAGAAGCTTATATAAAAAAATAAATTGTCATTCCAGAAAAAAAAAATTCTTTAATCCCTCTCTCTCTCTCCAGAGAGTTATTTGTTCAGTTCTGTTGTTTAAAACTGTCTTTATAAGAAGAAAAACAAAATCACAAAAGTTTTGCTAGTTTGATGCATTAACGATTATATGGGATTTCTACCCAACAATATTCACACATTGTACCACAAAGTACCCTGGAAGCCCTTTTCGAGAAGCCCTTTTGTGTTTGTTGATAATGTATGTACATAGGATACATAAACAAAAACACACTCACAAATCTGATGCAACATTATTATTCATAAGTGTACAATACACAAATCACAGGTGAATGTGATGAAGAGTGTGTGGTCTATAATTTGATAGCTATTCAGGGGCAAACACAGGATTTGCAGAGGGGGGTTTCCACACCACGCCACCAGCGGGCGTGGCCAGCATGCATGGGGGCGTGGCTATAATATTAGACAGTGCTTGGCTGCTCTCCAACTCTTCCTATCCCCATAATATACATGGACAATGCTGCGTGGACTACTGTTAGGTGCATACAGCTCTCCCTTTTCAAGCAGAGCCGTGTGAAGTGGGGGCAGGGTCCAGCCACCTCAATTATACAGTGCTCCAGGCTTGGATGTGGGTTTCCAGACACTAGAAAACCCCCCTCAGTTTGCCTATGCTATTCACTAGCATGCGGGAATAAAAAGGAGAGAGCACATGAGTTAAACAGGTATAACAGTGATAGCTCAGATGCCTGAATTTAAAGAAATGTTTAAAAATGCAATAAAAATATCAAATTAAATATGAATGCTTAGGAAAAATGATAACAATTGCATCTCTTTCTTACACTACCAAAAATTCCAAAACATGTTGTAGTGTGATAGGCTCTCGAAGTATCTGAGCCCTGTCTGCATGACATAGGGAAGGAATATAAAAGCTTTGCTGCCTTGTTAAATTGTTTTCAGTTTAAAGTACATTTTCTATGTAGCCATTAACATCGAGCATCTGAGAAGAGAAACCCATTGCTTCATGCCAATAATTTAATGTCCAGGATATTAAAGTAAGGACCCAATTTCCTCTAATTCATACAAGAGGCCTAATTATTAAACTCATACGTATCGTCACAATAAGAGTCCATTTTTAATACTTTTTGCCACGATTTAAAAAGGTTTTATCACTGCGCTAGCGATACTCAATACTTAAAAAAGTCCAGGTATATGGATGAAACGCGTTGGCGGTGTATCGCATGACCATATTTTATCATTGTTTGACAAGCTGATTTTTATCGGATTTTATGTAAGTGTAATTCTTAACACATTAAACAGAGTTTTTTTTATAGTTTCACGATGATCTCCTTTATTTGTTGTTTATCGTTCTCGAGTTTGCTGACATGACACCGCCTATCAGTGGGCAGCATCGAGTCAGCTGACTAGCTTCCACGGCGAGTCAGCTGATCTGTTCATAAAAGCGGAGGATCAGAGACTGTTGGGGGCATATTTAATTAGGTTTCCGGTTCGCTGGAAGGGGCCGTGACGTCAATCCACGTTACTGCAATAACGTGGATTTTCGTGCGCACCCCATAGGTTTGCATAGGAAAATCCACGTTATTGCGGTACCGTATTACTGGCAGTACTGCGCAGGTTCCGCGGTAACGCGGACCGGGGCCCAAATTGAATACGCCCCTTGTAGTGAGAACTACATTATCTCCGTCCAAGCACACTAAGGGGGATATTCACGTGCGTTACCGCGGAACCTGCACAATATTGCCGGTAGTACGGTACCACAATAACGTAGATTTTTCTACGCGACCCTATGGGGAGGGCACGAAAATCCACGTTATTGCGGTACCGTAAATTGACTTCGCGGCCTGTTCCGGTTCGTTCCGGTGGACCGGAAAACTAATTGAATATGCCCCTAAATGTCACACGCAAGATTCCTGGTATAAGGTAATTAGATCCTCATACTTATTACTCCGGATTGACACATTGGTCTGTACATATATCAATTATTGGACATTTCACTGAACATTTGGTCATATTCACCCACCATTTGGAGCGGATTTGTTTGACTCCCATATATATATATATATATATATATATATACTGTATATATGGTCACTATAGCATAGAGCCTGATTCTCCATGTAGTCAGTATCTGTACTCTCTAGTTTCAGATCGGAATTAGTGATAAAAGACTAACGAGAACAGAACTGGTTACACCGGATGATCAGGGCCATCTTAACAACATTATGGGCCCCCGGGCAAAGCAGCGCACCGGGGCCCCTAGATATAAATATATAGATGTATACAGATACAGATATAGATATAGATATATAGAGATAGATAGATATATACAGATATAGATATAGATATAGATATATAGAGATAGATAGATGTACTTGCTCAGTGACCCTTGAAGGTTTTTTTTGCAGGTTTTTTTCTTTTGCAGGATTATTTATTCTCATTAAGAGCCGTGCCTAAGGGGCCCCCTTGCCCGTGGGGCCCCCGGGCAGCTGCCCATTGTGCCCAATGGAAAAGATGGCCCTGCGGATGATATCAGCATATCTGGCCAGTCTGGTACAGAATCATCTGATAACATTATGTATGTAACCCCTATATAGATACGTTATTGGTACTATAAGAATTAGGCCCCATAATAACCGATATTTCACAGACGAGAACAATTGGGTTTTCGGATTACAGAACAACCACTTGTGAGTGCACCTCTCTCCCTCGGGGGCTTGTAGCAGAACACAACACTGCACATACTAATACAACAGCCATTGGTGCCCAGCAAAAGAAAAGGAAAATCTAGAGTAGATTCAGAAACCTCAGGTTGGAGTTTACCTTAAGTTCAGCAACGACATCAAAGTGGAATTTGTTTCCATCCAATGAGTCACGTTATTTGCTGAGGTGAATACATTTATTTTGCAAGAATTTAATCTTGGTTCATTATCTTCTAATCACGAGTTCGTAATGTCTGATCAGCCAGACGGGGGCCGATCTCTCGGACTCACTGGTCTGGTTCAGCGCCCTGTTCCCTGCACACATTTATAAACGCTCTGTAAATTGTTCTCACTTTATATTTTACTACAGATGCTCAGGTTCGGTTTTCTGAAAACCGAGCCTACCCAAACAGGCTCGTTACTTTCACGCGTCCTCGAAATCGAGGCAAAATGTCATCGCTGCGTTGTTGGATCTTGCAGGTTTTGAATTCCATAAGTACCTCCCTCCTCAGGAGATCCAACGCCATTGCTCACACAGAAACAGGGGTAGCAGTGTTCTTGTCACACTCCAGTCTCCAGTGACATTGCTCAGTGCCATTGCTCACACAGAAATAGGGGTAGCAGTGTTCTTGTCACTCTCCAGTCTCCAGTGACATTGCTCAGTGCCATTGCTCACACAGAAACAGGAGGGTAGCAGTGTTCTTGTCACTCTCCAGTGAGATTGCTTAGTGCCATTGCTCACACAGAAACAGGAGTAGCAGTGTTCTTGTCACTCTCCTGTCTCCAGTGACATTGCTCAGTGCCATTGCTCACACAGAAACAGGAGTAGCAGTGTTCTTGTCACTCTCCAGTCTCCAGTGACATTGCTCAGTGCCATTGCTCACACAGAAACAGGAGGGTAGCAGTGTTCTTGTCACTCTCCAGTCTCCAGTGACATTGCTCAGTGCCATTGCTCACACAGAAACAGGAGTAGCAGTGTTTTTGTCACTCTCCAGTCTCCAGTAACATTGCTCAGTGCCATTGCTCACACAGAAACAGGAGGGTAGCAGTGTTCTTGTCACTCTCCAGTCTCCAGTGACAGTGCTTAGTGCCATTGCTCACACAGAAACAGGAGTAGCAGTGTTCTTGTCACTCTCCAGTCTCCAGTGAAATTGCTCAGTGCCATTGCTCACACAGAAACAGGAGTAGCAGTGTTCTTGTCACTCTCCAGTCTCCAGTGACATTGCTCAGTGCCACTGCTCACACAGAAACAGGGGTAGCAGTGTTCTTGTCACTCTCCAGTCTCCAGTGACATTGCTCAGTGCCACTGCTCACACAGAAACAGGGGTAGCAGTGTTCTTGTCACTCTCCAGTCTCAAGTGCCATTGCTCAGTGCCATTGCTCACACAGAAACAGGAGTAGCAGTGTTCTTGTCACTCTCCAGTCTCCAGTGACATTGCTCAGTGCCATTGCTCACACAGAAACAGGGGTAGCAGTGTTCTTGTCCATCCCCAGTCTCCAGTGCCATTGTTCAGTGCCATTGCTCACACAGAAACAGGAGTAGCAGTCTTATTGTCACTCTCCATTCTCCAGTGACATTGTTCAGTGCCATTGCTCACACAGAAACAGGGGTAGCAGTGTTCTTGTCACTCTCCAGTCCCCAGTGCCATTGTTCAGTGCCATTGCTCACACAGAAACAGGGGTAGCAGTGTTTTTGTCACTCTCTAGTCTCCAGTGACATTGCTCAGTGCCATTGCTCACACAGATACAGGGATAGCAGTGTTCTTGTCACTCTCCAGTCTCCAGTGACATTGTTCAGTGCCATTGCTCACACAGAAACAGGGGTAGCAGTGTTCTTTTCACTCTCCATTCTCCAGTGACATTGCTCAGTGCCATTACTCACACAGAAACAGGAGGGGTAGCAGTGTTCTTGTCACTCTCCAGTCTCCAGTGACATTGCTCAGTGCCATTGCTTACACAGAAACAGGAGGGGTAGCAGTGTTCTTTTCACTCTCCATTCTCCAGTGACATTGCTCAGTGCCATTACTCACACAGAAACAGGAGGGGTAGCAGTGTTCTTGTCACTTTCCAGTCTCCAGTGACATTGCTCAGTGCCATTGCTCACACAGAAACAGGGATAGCAGTGTTCTTGTCACTCTCCAGTCTCCAGTGACATTGTTCAGTGCCATTGCTCACACAGAAACAGGGGTAGCAATGTTCTTTTCACTCTCCATTCTCCAGTGACATTGCTCAGTGCCATTACTCACACAGAAACAGGAGGGGTAGCAGTGTTCTTGTCACTCTCCAGTCTCCAGTGACATTGCTCAGTGCCATTGCTCACACAGAAACAGGAGGGGTAGCAGTGTTCTTGTCACTCTCCAGTCTCCAGTGACATTGCTCAGTGCCATTGCTCATACAGAAACAGGAGGGGTAGCAGTGTTCTTGTCACTTGACAAAAATTGACTGGAAATCATTGGAAATTAATGTTATTGGGGTTAATAATAATGTAAGGACAAAAAAAAATAAAAAATTATGTGATCTTAGCCCAAAAAAAGAATATGTATTTTAGAAAAAATCGGGATCCAAAACCAAACCCAAAACAATTGAGGGCGGTTTTGCCAAAACCAAAACCAAAACCAAAACATGAAGTTAATTCAGATCCAAAACCAAAACCAAACATCTCTATATTTTATACACATTCAGTGAAACTGAAAGACACAGCCTTAAAGATGAGGAATTTTACCTTTATTTTGCTAATGGTCGTTTTTGTTAATAAAGATTTTTGACACTTGAATTAAATATTAAACCCACCTGCCAAATATTGTGCAGGTCCCCCTTGTGCTGCCTTCGGGGCATGGACTGCACAAGACCCCTGAAGGTGTCCTGTGGCATCTGGCACCAAGACGTTAGCAGTGCAGTGATGAGAGAAGGGTAGTCGGACAGTCCGGTGGCACAGTGGAATGTAGATAATCAAAAGAGTAGTTAGGAGCGAGCCAGGGGTCAATACCAGAATAAGCAGAGCAGTACCAAATGGAATCCATAGGGAGAGTCAAAGACAAGCCGAATCAGGAACCAAGAAGCAGTAGTACAAACAGGAACGCTGGAGCAGGGTCAACCAATACTCTGCTACCCTAATGGTGCCAGAGTGAGGTTTAAATAGAGGGAGGTTCTCCCTGATTTTACCCTGCGGTCTTGGCGGTCAGAACACAGCTGACCGTCGACAAGCTGGGAATAGGAAGCTATCAATGCCTGACATCTGCGGTACAGGAAACATTTCTCATTAGAGTATAGTGGTCACTAGATGTCTATGGCCCTGGCCATCAAATGTTGGTGCTATACAGACACCTATGCCTACAGTGTAACCATAGAAATATAAAGGTGGTGTGGAAACGCCAGCTCCACAGATTGGACGCGGGCCAATCACGGCGCCCGGCCGCGGACCAATCGCGGCGCCCGGCCACAGACCAATCACGGCTCCCGGCCGTGATGAGGTCATAGTGGAGTGCCCGGCCCAGGGATATGGTCGGCGCCCATGTGGAGGCCACGCAGTGCGGCGGGCAGTGCAGCTGGAGAGAGGAAGTCCTGAGAGAGCAGCAGGAGCGGCAGCAGAGACTCAGTCTGACCCCACAGCAGCAGCAGCAGCAGCAGCCGCTGCAGCAGACATCACCAGAACCAGTCCAGACAGAGGAACTAGTCTGTCTGGTGAAGGCAGAGCAGAGCAGATAGCCGCGGAGCCAGAGCACGGCAGAGAGCCCGGGCGGACCACACTAGCAGGACCGAAGAGGAGCTACGCTGACGTCGCGAGCGGAGGACCTAGACCAGGTAAGACCCCAGTGGGGACCAGCTCTCCCGGGCCCACGCCCGTAGGCTATCGGTCACTATTCACTCGGGCCCAGGGCCTTCTTCCTTCGGCCATTAAGTCCGCCCTCCCGTTTGGTAGCTCTCGTTAGGTCACCTAGGGCAATAGGCCCTGAGTAGTCCCCATAGGGCACCAGGCCCTGAGTAGGCCCATAGGGCACCAGAACCCTGAGTAAACCCCAGAGGGCGCGAGGCCCTCAGGTCACCCCCAGGCTTAAGGCCCCTCCGGTGGAAGCCTGCCTTTGTTCTCTCCCCTCCCTTTTCCTATCCGTATCACCCCCTTGGGGGCAGGGTAGGGCAGGAACTCACACACTCTGTATTGATATTGTACTGCGCAATTGAATATTGTATTTGTACTGTACTTTTCCATTAATAGTGTCGTGGGTATTGTACTGTGCAATTGAGTATTGTATTGGGGGTATTGTACTGTTGTGGGTGGGTTTGTACGGTGTAGTGGGTGGTTGGGGTGTGTTGTGTCTCCCCGCAGGGGTCGGAAGGTGGTGTGTTGGGACTGATCGCTGGGTGGACTCAACTCGTCCCCTGGCTGTGCGTACGGTCTGGGAAGGGCAAGTGGGGCGAGCTACATCCCACCCCAGGGAGAAGGACTGCGGAGGGTCTCCCGAGCCGGTAAGTACTGTCTATCCCCTTTCCCTTCCCCTACCGTGTAGACTTGAGGTGGGGCAGATCCTTGGGCGGTGGTGTGGCACGACTTCTTCGCGGGCTGGGGGAGATCAGGGTCTCCCTCGGTGCCTTGGAAGTAGTGTAGCACAGCCCTTCTGAGTTCCGAGGGCGGTCAGGGCGTTCCGCGGTTCCACTGGGGCAGTGCAACCCTGCCCTTGTGAGTTCCGGGATTGGTCACGGCCGTCCACGGTTCCATTGGGGTGTCTGGCCTGGGCTCCGACAAGGTTGCCTGGCAGTCCCAGGGCAGACGGGTAATTATCTGCTGAAGAAGAGAACTTAATGAATGTAAATTATCCATCTGTATTAAGACTAATTACAGTCTTCCACTACGGTGGTTTATACAGACCTACGGTACAGCAGCTGGGGAGCACCAAGAGTTTATAAAACAGATAATGTGTCACTTAGAGAGATGAGTGATGTTCCGGAGATACATTCTTCATGTTCCACCGCTGCTCCATCATTCCTCTTAATTAAATAAATTCAGCTGGGAATGCAACATTTAATTGATTCCGCTAAGTGGAGGGGTTGAATCAGTTTTGGGTGAAGAAAATATTATAGGGGTTGTAGTTCCAAGAACACCTTAGGCCGGTGGTTCCCAAACTGTGCGCCACGGCTCCCAGGGGTGCCGCGGCGCTGTCACTGGGGTGCCGCGGGCCAGCCATGAAAATAAGAAAGAGCACATAAACTTACCAATCCGCCGGGCGCCGGGACCCAGCAGCCTCCTCTCTCCCGCAGCTGTCACTGAATATCAACGTCAGTGACAGCTGCGGGAGAGAGGAGGCTGCTGGGTCCCGGCGCCCGGCGGATTGGTAAGTTTATGTGCTCTTTCTTTTTTTTATGGCTGGGAGAAGCGGAGGAGGACAGCGGGCAGCGGAGGAGGACAGCGGGCAGCGGAGGAGGACAGCGGGAAGCGGAGGAGGACAGTGGGCAGCGGAGGAGGATAGCGGGCAGCAGAGGAGGACATAGGGCAGCAGAGGAGGACAGAGGGCAGCAGAGGAGGACAGAGGGCAGCAGAGGAGGACAGAGGACAGCTGGAAGCAGAGGAGGACATAGGACAGCAGAGGAGGACAGAGGGCAGCAGAGGAGGACAGAGGGCAGCAGAGGAGGACAGAGGACAGCGGGAAGCAGAGGAGGACATAGGACAGCAGAGGAGGACAGAGGGCAGCAGAGGAGGACAGAGGACAGCGGGAAGCAGAGGAGGACATAGGACAGCAGAGGAGGACAGAGGGCAGCAGAGGAGAACAGAGGGCAGCAGAGGAGGACAGAGGACAGCGGGAAGCAGAGGAGGACATAGGACAGCAGAGGAGGACAGAGGACAGCGGGAAGCAGAGGAGGACACAGGACAGCAGAGGAGGACAGAGGGCAGCAGAGGAGGACATAGGGCAGCAGAGGAGGACAGAGGGCAGCAGAGGAGGACAGAGGAGGACATAGGACAGCAGAGGAGGACAGAGGGCAGCAGAGGAGGACAGAGGGCAGCAGAGGAGGACAGCGGGGCAGCAGAGGAGGACAGCAGGGAAGCAGAGGGGGGTAGCGGGCAGCAGAGGGGGAGCAGCGTGACAAAGGGCTGCAGAGGGGGCAGAGTGCCTGGGGGCAGAGGGGGCAGAGTGCCTGGGGGCAGAGGGGGCAGAGTGCCTGGATGCAGAGGGGGCAGTGTGACAGAGGGCAGAGGAGGGGTACAGCGTGACAGAGGAGGGGGACAGCGTGACAGAGGGCAGTGAGAGGTGACAGAGGGCAGAGGGGGCAGAGTGACTGGATGCAGAGGGGGAAGTGTGACAGAGGGCAGAGGAGGGGTACAGCGTGACAGAGAAGGGGGACAGCGTGACAGAGGGCAGTGAGAGGTGACAGAGGGCAGAGGGGGCAGCGTGAGAGGTGGCAGAGTGCCTGGATGCAGAGGGGGCAGTGTGACAGAGGGCAGAGGAGGGGTACAGCGTGACAGAGGGCAGAGGAGGGGGACAGCGTGACAGAGGGCAGTGAGAGGGGGCAGCATCAGAGGGGGCAGCTTTAGAGAGGGGGCAGAGTGACTGGATGCAGAGGGGGCATTTTTGCATACAACTAAATAAGTATTTCTGTCCTGACCTAAATACTTATTACATTTTTTTGACCCAACTACTTCTAAAACAGGACTGCTCAGTAATTATTTTGGAGGGGTGCCTTGAAAAAATTTGGAGACTCTAAGGGGCACATTTATCAATATTCACATAAAGTGAAAAGTAGTTTTCAATCCTTATCGCAATGATAAGGATTGAACTATTTCTCACATTTATGTACAGCCCTGCACAGAAACAGCAGTTCCAAAAAACTGCTGTTTCTGCGATGTAAAAAAACATACTTACCCCCCTCTTCGGAAGCGCTGCCTCCTCTTCTCCTCGTTCTTTTCATTCTTCAATTGCGCATGTCCAGTTCCAAGAACTGGACATGCGCACACAGATCCCCTCTCTGTCTCTGCAACGATAGTTGCAGAGAGAGAGCGCTGAGTGACAGGGAGGGATCATGTGATCCCTCCACACATGCGCTGTCCAGCTCTGCTCTTCGGAGCAGAGCTGACAGCATTAGATTTCTTCCATTCCGATGATGTACGCCAGCTGAAGCTGGCGTACATTAACATGACAAGTTCCCGAAAAAAATGTTTTTTTCGGGACTTGTTAGATTGCGGCCAGGAGCAGTCACCATTCTGTTGAATGGTGACTGCTCCCAAAAACGAAGAGGAATGCAAAGCAGCAGATATCCATGATATCTGCCGCGATGCACCCTTAATAAATTTGCGGAGGACAGGAGGCACCTTAATGACCCGTTAAAAGCACTATCGTGCTTTCTTAAATATGCCCCTAAGGGTGCTGTGAACTGCAAAAGTTTGGGAACCACTGCCTTAGGCCAAATTCCTACAGTGAAACATATGAGAAAAGATTATTTAAAAAACGCTTTCTTTAATGTAAATGGTTTTTGTTCTATAACTCATCATACACTATTATATACATTGGGTTAAAATAAGAAATAATCTTTCAGCATTTCTGTATATTCAAGAAATGTGCTTCAATTATTGTGTAATAAAATCAGTTGAAAGTCCCATTATTTACCTACCAGTGAATCACACTGTTATCTAGAAACTATTATGTGTTTATGTTGGAGAAGGTTTTAAATGCAATTACTGTACATTAGTTTTGTACACGGCTTCATATCTGCTGCCATTAATTATTTTAGTTTTTCCCTATTGTATTTGAGATGTTTGAAGCATTATTCTTTAAGCAGCACTAGAACAGTGCACATGACTGTCTATTAACTAGGTATTCTGCGTACTTGTGTACAAGTGATGAGGGTAACACATTTCAATATCACAGGTAATAGTGTGCAGCTTGCCTTATAATAATCTAATCCAAATTGATATATTTTTATGAAGATCTCACCACTCCCATCCTGAACATCTCACCAGCATCAGCTAAAACATCTCCGCAACATCATCCTGGACATCTTCCCAACCACATCCTGAACATCTCCCCAGGCTCCTCCTGAACATCTCACCAGCATCAGCCAAAACATATCCCCAGCCTCATCCTGGACATCTCTCCAGCCCCATCCTGAACATCTCTCCAGCCCCATCCTGAACATCTCCCCGCCCCCATCCTGAACATATCACCAGCATCAGCCAAAATATTTCTCCAGCCTCATCCTGAACATCTCCCCGCCCCCATCCTGAACATATCACCACCATAAGCCAAAACATTTCCCCACCCTAGTTCTGAACATCTCCCCAGCCTCATCCTGGACATCTCCCTAGCCTCATCCTGGACATCTCCCCAGCCTCATCCTGGACATCTCCCCACCCTCATCCTGGACATCTCCCCAGCCTCATACTGGACATCCCCCCAGTCTCATCCTGAACATCTCGACCATCTTCATCCTGGACATCTCCTCAGCCTCATACTGAACATCTCCTCAGCCTCATCCTGGACATCTCCCCAACCTCACCCTGAACATCTCCGCAACCCCATCCTGAACATCTCCCCAGTCTCATCCTGGACATCTCCCCACCATATGCCAAAACATTTTCCCAGCCTTATTCTGAACATCTCCCCAGCCTCTTCCTGAACATCTCCCCAGCCTCATACTGGACATCCCCCCAGTCTCATCCTGAACATCTCGACCATCCTCATCCTGGACATCTCCCCAGCCTCATCCTGGACATCTCCTCAGCCTCATACTGAACATCTCCCCAGCCTCATCCTGAACATCTCCGCAACCCCATCCTGGACATCTCCCCACCATATGCCAAAACATTTTCCCAGTCTCATCCTGGACATCTCCCCAGCCTCATCCTGAACATTTCCCCAGCCTCATCCTGAACATCTCCCCAGCCTCATCCTGAACATCTCCGCAACCCCATCCTGGACATCTCCCCACCATATGCCAAAACATTTTCCCAGTCTCATTCTGAACATCTCCCCAGCCTCATCCTGAACATCTCCCCAGCCTCATACTGGACATCCCCCCAGTCTCATCCTGAACATCTCGACCATCCTCATCCTGGACATCTCCTCAGCCTCATACTGAACATCTCCTCAGCCTCATCCTGGACATCTCCCCAACCTCACCCTGAACATCTCCGCAACCCCATCCTGAACATCTCCCCAGTCTCATCCTGGACATCTCCCCACCATATGCCAAAACATTTTCCCAGCCTTATTCTGAACATCTCCCCAGCCTCTTCCTGAACATCTCCCCAGCCTCATACTGGACATCCCCCCAGTCTCATCCTGAACATCTCGACCATCCTCATCCTGGACATCTCCCCAGCCTCATCCTGGACATCTCCTCAGCCTCATACTGAACATCTCCCCAGCCTCATCCTGGACATCTCCCCAGCCTCATCCAGGACATCTCCCCAGCCTCATACTAGACATCCCCCCAGTCTCATCCTGAACATCTCGACCATCCTCATCCTGAACATCTCCCCAGCCTCATCCTGGACATCTCCCCAGCCTCATCCTGAACATCTCCCCAGCCTCATCCTGGACATCTCCCCAGCCTCATCCTGGACATCTCCCCAGCCTCATCCTGGACATCTCCCCAGCCTCATACTGGACATCCCCCCAGTCTCATCCTGAACATCTCGACCATCCTCATCCTGGACATCTCCCCAGCCTCATCCTGGACATCTCCTCAGCCTCATACTGAACATCTCCCCAGCCTCATCCTGGACATCTCCCCAGCCTCATCCAGGACATCTCCTCAGCCTCATACTGAACATTTCCCCAGCATCAGCCCAAAACATCTCCCCAGTCTCATCTTGAACATCATCTTCCTAGCCTCATCCTGGACATCTCCCCAACCTCATCCTAAACATCTCCCCACCATAAGCCAAAACATTTCCCCAGTCTCATCCTGGACATCTCCCCAGCCTCATCCTGAACATTTCCCCAGCCTCATCCTGAACATCTCCCCAGCCTCATCCTGAACATCTCCGCAACCCCATCCTGGACATCTCCCCACCATATGCCAAAACATTTTCCCAGTCTCATTCTGAACATCTCCCCAGCCTCATCCTGAACATCTCCCCAGCCTCATACTGGACATCCCCCCAGTCTCATCCTGAACATCTCGACCATCCTCATCCTGGACATCTCCTCAGCCTCATACTGAACATCTCCCCAGCCTCATCCTGGACATCTCCCCAACCTCACCCTGAACATCTCCGCAACCCCATCCTGAACATCTCCCCAGTCTCATCCTGGACATCTCCCCACCATATGCCAAAACATTTTCCCAGCCTTATTCTGAACATCTCCCCAGCCTCTTCCTGAACATCTCCCCAGCCTCATACTGGACATCCCCCCAGTCTCATCCTGAACATCTCGACCATCCTCATCCTGGACATCTCCCCAGCCTCATCCTGGACATCTCCTCAGCCTCATACTGAACATCTCCCCAGCCTCATCCTGAACATCTCCGCAACCCCATCCTGGACATCTCCCCACCATATGCCAAAACATTTTCCCAGTCTCATCCTGGACATCTCCCCAGCCTCATCCTGAACATTTCCCCAGCCTCATCCTGAACATCTCCCCAGCCTCATCCTGAACATCTCCGCAACCCCATCCTGGACATCCCCCCACCATATGCCAAAACATTTTCCCAGTCTCATTCTGAACATCTCCCCAGCCTCATCCTGAACATCTCCCCAGCCTCATACTGGACATCCCCCCAGTCTCATCCTGAACATCTCGACCATCCTCATCCTGGACATCTCCTCAGCCTCATACTGAACATCTCCTCAGCCTCATCCTGGACATCTCCCCAACCTCACCCTGAACATCTCCGCAACCCCATCCTGAACATCTCCCCAGTCTCATCCTGGACATCTCCCCACCATATGCCAAAACATTTTCCCAGCCTTATTCTGAACATCTCCCCAGCCTCTTCCTGAACATCTCCCCAGCCTCATACTGGACATCCCCCCAGTCTCATCCTGAACATCTCAACCATCCTCATCCTGGACATCTCCCCAGCCTCATCCTGGACATCTCCTCAGCCTCATACTGAACATCTCCCCAGCCTCATCCTGGACATCTCCCCAGCCTCATCCAGGACATCTCCCCAGCCTCATACTAGACATCCCCCCAGTCTCATCCTGAACATCTCGACCATCCTCATCCTGAACATCTCCCCAGCCTCATCCTGGACATCTCCCCAGCCTCATCCTGAACATCTCCCCAGCCTCATCCTGGACATCTCCCCAGCCTCATCCTGGACATCTCCCCAGCCTCATCCTGGACATCTCCCCAGCCTCATACTGGACATCCCCCCAGTCTCATCCTGAACATCTCGACCATCCTCATCCTGGACATCTCCCCAGCCTCATCCTGGACATCTCCTCAGCCTCATACTGAACATCTCCCCAGCCTCATCCTGGACATCTCCCCAGCCTCATCCAGGACATCTCCTCAGCCTCATACTGAACATTTCCCCAGCATCAGCCCAAAACATCTCCCCAGTCTCATCTTGAACATCATCTTCCTAGCCTCATCCTGGACATCTCCCCAACCTCATCCTAAACATCTCCCCACCATAAGCCAAAACATTTCCCCAGTCTCATCCTGGACATCTCCCCAGCCTCATCCTGAACATTTCCCCAGCCTCATCCTGAACATCTCCCCAGCCTCATCCTGAACATCTCCGCAACCCCATCCTGGACATCTCCCCACCATATGCCAAAACATTTTCCCAGTCTCATTCTGAACATCTCCCCAGCCTCATCCTGAACATCTCCCCAGCCTCATACTGGACATCCCCCCAGTCTCATCCTGAACATCTCGACCATCCTCATCCTGGACATCTCCTCAGCCTCATACTGAACATCTCCCCAGCCTCATCCTGGACATCTCCCCAACCTCACCCTGAACATCTCCGCAACCCCATCCTGAACATCTCCCCAGTCTCATCCTGGACATCTCCCCACCATATGCCAAAACATTTTCCCAGCCTTATTCTGAACATCTCCCCAGCCTCTTCCTGAACATCTCCCCAGCCTCATACTGGACATCCCCCCAGTCTCATCCTGAACATCTCGACCATCCTCATCCTGGACATCTCCCCAGCCTCATCCTGGACATCTCCTCAGCCTCATCCAGGACATCTCCCCAGCCTCATACTAGACAGTCTCATCCTGAACATCTCGACCATCCTCATCCTGAACATCTCCCCAGCCTCATCCTGGACATCTCCCCAGCCTCATCCTGAACATCTCCCCAGCCTCATCCTGGACATCTCCCCAGCCTCATCCTGGACATCTCCCCAGCCTCATCCTGGACATCTCCCCAGCCTCATCCTGGACATCTCCCCAGCCTCATACTGGACATCCCCCCAGTCTCATCCTGAACATCTCGACCATCCTCATCCTGGACATCTCCCCAGCCTCATCCTGGACATCTCCTCAGCCTCATACTGAACATCTCCCCAGCCTCATCCTGGACATCTCTCCAGCCTCATCCAGGACATCTCCCCAGCCTCATACTAGACATCCCCCAGTCTCATCCTGAACATCTCGACCAGCCTCATCCTGAACATCTACCCAGCCTCATCCTGGACATCTCCCCAGCCTCATCCTGAACATCTCCCCAGCCTCATCCTGGACATCTCCCCAGCCTTATCCTGGACATCTCCCCAGCCTCATACTGGACATCCCCCCAGTCTCATCCTGAACATCTCGACCATCCTCGTCCTGGACATCTCCCCAGCCTCATCCTGGACATCTCCTCAGCCTCATACTGAACATCTCCCCAGCCTCATCCTGGACATCTCCCCAGTCTCATCCAGGACATCTCCCCAGCCTCATACTAGACATCCCCCCAGTCTCATCTTGAACATCTCGACCATCCTCATCCTGAACATCTCCCCAGCCTCATCCTGGACATCTCCCCAGCCTCATCCTGAACATCTCCCCAGCCTCATCCTGGACATCTCCCCAGCCTCATCCTGGACATCTCCCCTGCCTCATCCTGGACATCTCCCCAGCCTCATACTGGACATCCCCCCAGTCTCATCCAGATCATCTCTACCATCCTCATCCTGGACATCTCCCCAGCCTCATCCTGGACATCTCCTCAGCCTCATACTGAATATCTCCCCAGCCTCATCCTGGACATCTCCCCAGCCTCATCCAGGACATCTCCCCAGCCTCATACTAGACATCCCCCCAGTCTCATCCTGAACATCTCGACCAACCTCATCCTGAACATCTACCCAGCCTCATCCTGGACATCTCCCCAGCCTCATCCTGAACATCTCCCCAGCCTCATCCTGGACATCTCCCCAGCCTCATCCTGGACATCTCCCCAGCCTCATCCTGGACATCTCCCCAGCCTCATACTGGACATCCCCCCAGTCTCATCCTGAACATCTCGACCATCCTCATCCTAGACATCTCCCCAGCCTCATCCTGGACATCTCCTCAGCCTCATACTGAACATCTCCCCAGCCTCATCCTCCTCTCTCCCCTTTCCACTCTGTCCTGCCCTAATCAGGCGGCCTCCCTCTATAACCAAACCCTCTCCTCTGCCCTTGATGCGGTTGCCCCTGCCCAGCCCATCCACCTTTGCTGCTCCAATCCCCAACCCTGGCACTCCAAACTTACCCGTTTCCTCCAAAAATGCTCTCGTACTGCCGAACGCCACTGGAGAAAATCTCGCTCCCTGGCTGATTTCCTCCACTTCAAGTTTATCCTCTCCTCCTACAGCTCTGCCCTCTCGCTCGCTAAGCAATCCTTCTTTAAATCCCTCATCTCCTCCCAGTCCTCCAACCCCCGCCGCCTCTTCGCTACCTTTAACACTCTCCTGTCTCCCCCACCTCCCCCCTCCCTTCCTCCTTATCTGCCACTGACTTCACCTCTTTTTTCTCCTCTAAAATCACGGCCATCAGACTTGAAATCTCCTCCTCCACCCACTCCTCCGCCACCCCCCCTCTCGCCCTTCCTCCCCCCTCCTCTCTCCCCCCTCTCCCCCCAGCCACCACCTCCTTCTCTCCTTCCGCCCCACCTCGGGTGAGGAAGTGCACTCTCTCATTTCTTCTTCCCCCCCTTCTACCTGCCCCCAGGACCCCATCCCTTCTCACCTTCTTCGCTCCCTTTCCACCTCCACCTGCTCCCACCTCGCTCACCTCTTTAATCTGTCCCTCTCCACCGGCATCTTCCCCTCCGCCTTTAAACATGCTCTCGTCTCACCCATTCTCAAGAAACCCAATCTTGACCCCACCTCACTCTCTAATTACTGCCCCATTTCCCTTCTCCCATTTGCCTCCAAAATACTTGAGAGACTTGTCTGCAACCGTCTCTCCACCTACCTCTCTGAACACTCCCTCCTTGCCCCTCTCCAATCAGGCTTCCGCCCCCTCCATTCCACTGAAACTGCCCTGGCTCAAGTTACGAACGATCTCCTCTCGGCTAAAGCCATGGGCCACTACTCCCTCCTGATTCTCCTCGACCCCTCAGCGGCCTTTGACACCGTTGACCACCCCCTCCTGCTTCACACCCTTCAGTCCATTGGCCTCTCCGGTACCGTCCTCTCCTGGTTCACCTCTTACCTTGCCGACCGTTCCTTCTCTGTTTCCACCTCTGATTCTCTCTCCCCTTCTTCCTCCCTTCCAGTCGGGGTCCCTCAGGGCTCTGTCCTTGGACCCTTACTATTCTCACTATACACCTCTTCTCTGGGTGCACTCATCAGCTCCTTCGGCCTCAAGTACCACCTTTATGCTGATGACACTCAACTCTACCTTTCCTCTCCTGATCTCTCTCCCTCCCTTTTTTCCAGGGTATCCGCATGCCTCTCTGCCATCTCCTCCTGGATGTCCTCTAGATTTCTTAAACTCAATCTTGCTAAAACTGAACTTATTGTCTTTCCTCCCTCTCGTACCTCCTTCCCCTCTGACCTCTCCATCACTGTTGACAACTCATCTATCTCCCCTGTTCCCCAACTCCGCTGCCTAGGTGTCATCCTCGACTCCTCTCTCTCCTTTGCCCCTCACATTCACTCTCTCGCCAAATCCTGCCGTTTCCAGCTTCGCAACATTGCCCGCATTCGGCCCTTCCTCTCCCAGGATGCCACCAAATCTCTCGTCCACTCTCTGATTATCTCCCGCTTGGACTACTGCAACCTTCTCCTTATCGGCCTCCCCCTCTCTCATCTCGCTCCCCTTAGATCTGTATTTTCCTCTCTCGCCGTTCCACCTCTGTATCCCCACTCTACCAAGCCCTTCACTGGCTCCCCTTCCCCTACAGAATCCTTTTCAAGCTCCTCACTCTGACTTACAAGGCCCTTGCCAACTCCACTGCTCCCTACATCTCTAACCTTATCTCTATTCACACTCCCTCCCGCTCACTGCGATCGTCCAACGATCGTCGCCTCTCTTCCCCTCTGATTACCTCCTCTCACGCACGTATCCAAGACTTCTCCCGCGTCGCTCCCCTCCATTGGAACAAGCTCCCCCGCTCCATCAAAACTTCCCCTAATCTGTCCTCTTTCAAACGAACATTAAAAACCCACCTTTTCCTTAAAGCCTTCCAGTCTCATGCCTAAACTCCCACCGGTCGGCTACCTCTCTTTCTCATCCCTTCTTCCCTTCTCCCCCTTCCTCCCGTCTCTCCGTCTCATCCATGTGTCTGTCTGTCTTCCCCTCCCTTTAGATTGTTCGCTCCTTTGAGCAGGGCTCTCCTACCTTCTGTTTCCATCACTTTAACTGCGCTCTCCAGCTACTCAGCTCACCTCCTCTCCAACCCTCTGCCCTCTGTCTCCTCTCGCTTCTCTCCGCTCCCCTCAGTGACTCTCAACCTGTCATCCGTGCCCACCCTCTTGGGCCATAGTTACCTGCCTATACTCACTTTTCCCCTCCCTCCCTCTCTTTCATGCTGTGCCTGAGCCCCCAGAGTTATAGTGCTTACTGTTACTTGTACTGTGCTGTTTCACCTTGTACTGTGCCATTGTTTGTCCTTGTACGGCGCTACGGATACTTTGTGGCGCCCTATAAATAAAAATTTATAATAATAATAATAATAATCTCCCCACCATCATCTTGGACTTCTCTCCATCCTCATCCATAGTATCTCTCTACCATCATCCTGAACCTCCCCGGCCTCAATGTGAGCTGCACGCAGGCACACAATGTGTTACACATTTATAAAGTGATAACATTGACACATAGAAGAATATAAATATTTTCTGTCCAGGAAGTGCTCAGCCTGCTTCCTGACAGAAACAGATCCTGCTAATGATTATACTATAATTATTCAGAAGCATAACATAGAGAAATGAATGGAAGCTGCTGGGATCAGACATGACCCCGCAGGCTGGAATGTGTTGTGTACAGTTGCTAATCAACCTGCAAATACCAGAAGCTTGTGTCTGTTCCATCCCCAATTATCATATCACACAAACTCATTGCCCCGGACCTGTCAGTGCCGGTACAGGGAGGAATAAAAGCATTTATTCCTCATAAAGTTCAGTGATTGTCACGCTTTCTCAGGAAGTTCTATCATGTGCTCTGTGCTGCCACTTTGTAGATGATAATAATTACACAAGATCATTCTTCCCAAACGGCTCCTCTTGAAAAATATTTACCACTTTTAAGGAGACATAAGTTTCTTTTAAGAGGGATTATACTGAGATATTACTTCTTTTGTCCCTTTTGTGGAAAAATAAATGTCCTTGTAAATTCTCTGTTTAGAATCTAAAGGCTAGTAAAGAATTGTTTTATTTTCCATGTCATGTCTGCCCACTAGAGGCAGTGTTCCATAGGAGGCTAAGTGGCATCTACTAAATGTAGATTTATAGAAATAGTGATATAAATAAGGTACATTCAGCATCTCCCTTATCCCCAGCAACTCCGCTGCCACCACCCCATACAACTGAGTTGTGAAATACAGTTAGAAAAATGGTGGAAGGTACTGGAACTGATGTAATAGTCTGGGGGACAACATGAGGACCCCCAGAATTCTACCAGCCTTTAAATATAATGAATTGTGATAACAGGTTTCCATTAACGAAGTTGGATGTAACAGCTTAATCGGTCGGCCACCACAATGATCCAGAGTTTGGGAATACACAGCGAACCAACTCTGACGCTAGAGCTTAATGCCTGCTAATGTGAGTTATTAACAGGAGGTCAGAGTGTAAATACTCAGCGTGTAATGAGTAACTGGACCGAAGTGACACACATCAGTACATTTATCTGACGTTTCAATAAACTGCTGTTTATTGTGATAATCCCCCCTCCGAGTCTTCATTGTAGAGGAACTAACAATGTAAACCGATGTAGCAGAGAAAATCCATGCAAGATTTTCCAGGGCGTGGAGGGCGCAGTATGCCCAAAGTTTGGCAGCTAATTCCTGCTCTCTTTACAAACCTAAAAACTGAGTTTCTAAACTCTTGTGTCATATCAAGTCTATTATTGTAGGAGGACCATCCTCTGACTGAGGTACGCCTGTTAAAACAAAATCAAACAGCTTTGTTCATGTCCATTTCTTTC
Source organism: Mixophyes australis (assembly GCA_036250195.1). Lineage (NCBI taxonomy): Eukaryota > Metazoa > Chordata > Amphibia > Anura > Limnodynastidae > Mixophyes > Mixophyes australis. Next base: position 489,930,284 of record JAVHZZ010000001.1, read on the forward strand.
GGTAACCTCAATGTAACATCTATCCCCATTGTCTTAAGTGATAGCACTTCCCCAATTGCAGGTAGCGGGGAGCCCTGAACACAAAATACAAAAATGACAAGTCAGCCATAGAGCTAAGACTTATATACCTACTACTATGAAATACATCTAATAGTATCCACTTTATTGTTGTAGACGGAGCTTCTCCTGAACACTCCAAAGACAAAGAGAAAAGAATCTTCATATCAGGATCATCATCATCATTTATTTATATAGCGCAACTAATTCCGCAGCGCTGTACAGAGAACTCACTCACATCAGTCCCTGCCCCATTGGAGCTTACAGTCTAAATTCCCTAACACACACACAGACTAGGGTCAATTTAGATAGCCAATTAACCTACTAGTATGTTTTTAGAGTGTGGGAGGAAACCAGAGAACCAGAAGAAAACCCACACAAACACGGGGATAACATACAAACTTCACACAGATAAGGCCATGGTCTGGAATTGAACTCATGACCCCAGTGTTGTAAGGCAGAAGTGCTAACCACTGTGCCACCTTATCTGAGCAGGTAAAGGGCTTCAGTGTTACATTCTGCGCTGATGATGCGTGAAAACTTTCTCGCTCCTTTATAAATAGGAAAAATATTCCTCTGCAATTCATAATTGCTATCCATTTTTGGGCAAAAAAAAAATAAATGTAGCGCAAAAGTCCTCAACCAAAAAAGGTTATATAATATAGTAAGTGTGTGTCTATATTTAGCTGTATTGATGTATGTGCAATATTGATATTATAAGGAATAATATATCTCCTAGTGTATAATAAAAGTCACCTGTAAACTCTATGAGCTGGCAGAGGGCACTTGGCACGTGGCCTCCTCCTTTATATGGTCACTTATAAAGACGGACAACATTTGTAAAACTATTTGTGCCTGGTCCACATTTGGGGGTATATTTACTAAACTGTGGGTTTGAAAAAGTGGAGATGTTGCCTATAGCAACCAATCAGATTCTGGCTGTTATTTATTTATTGCATTCTACAAAATGACAGCTAGAATCTGATTGGTTGCTATAGGCAACATCTCCACTTTTTCAAACCCGCCGTTTAGTAAATCTAGCCCTTGGTCACAAAAATTTCGCCAGTGGAATCCATCCTTAAGCACCCACCCTCCTCCCGCAGCCCCTGACCCCACCACACAGAGGAATGAAATGACGGCTGATGGAATTCAGCGGGATGGTGAAGCAAAAGAGGGAATGGAATATTGTGTCCCCTCTGCAAAACAATTCGCTCTGCTGCAAACATCAATTCCTGATGCAATTTACCTCATCTCTAGTCTGGTGACTTGTAATATCAATCTATATTACAGTTGGGGCTACATTGTTCTTGTAATATTGTCTTTTTGACAGTTACCATCATCAGCCAGTTCTGGCATTTAGGATAATAAATGATACAAGAGGTAACTACTTTCTCATTGGCTCCAGGGTAAAGCGCAGCATTGTTGGAAATATTCTCATAGACCTGATGGACCAGTTCTCAATCAATAAATTGATTAGGACTTTTACCTAATGAGGAGGCATAAGACTGACAATGTCCTGCCGCAGATCAGCGAGCATCTCATCGTGTACAGCAATTTCCCCATCACCCATCTATTAGCTTCCAAAGTGTCCTCAATAATTATTCATTAAAGTCTCCAAGTTGCAGAGGACAGGACAGTTTACCAGCTAACTGATTGCCCTTCCACACTAATCTGGGTTAATCAGTCGTTCCTGTTCATCGTAATGAGAAAGCCGATGTTAAATATTACAGAGAAGGACTATGTGAAGGGTTGTCTGGTGACCTGTTGGAGAGCGTCACTTAGTAGATAATTCTACACTTCATCTCTGCGATGTGACGCCAGCAATCGCCATACGTAGAATCCACCGTATCCTATCACCGAACCTCTTCAGAATTATGTATAAAGAACATGACAGCCGGCAAGTCAGTTACTTTGGGTTAACAAAGTCGCACGCACACCAAGAATGTTTGATAAGCTTTATTTCGTCGGGTAAAACAATACACTGCTTTTAAGCCACCGTCCGAGTTACCAAGGACATAATACTTATGGTACGTGTAAATTGGTATTTTACTTACACTTGTGTTTCATTGCTCTGTACTGTACCCAGCATGGTAAATGGAGCTGTCAGCATGTGCTGACAGAGAGGTTCATGGTGGGACGGTGATTACTGGCTGAGCAGCCATGATAAATCAATTGCCTTGGATGTAGACAATATGTTTTTAAAGAGGTCACCTGGATTCACCCCCAATCCCCTTACCCCCAAAGCAGAAGCACATCAAAACTATAAGAAAACCCAGGACTTCTAGAACTCATCAGTTCTTCTCTGCATTATGTCCTGACAGCTTAAAGGTGACATCTAAACAGCCTGATGTTGGTGACTGTCAAGATTGACTGATATCAGTGACTCCCAAGTGTAAATGATATCAGTGACTCCCAAATGTAAATGATATCAGTGACTCCCAAATATAAATGATATCAGTGACTCCCAAATGTAAATGATATCAGTAGCCATCAGAACCAGCTTCTACATTTCTCCCAATTCTTGCAATAGCAAAGGTTTCATAGAAGGAGTCCAGAGGCAAATAGAGTTACTCGAAGTGACAGATTAAATCACACCCCTAATTCATATACATTTTAAATATTTACTAGAGATGAGCAGACTCAGTTCCCTGAGATCCGAACCCGCCTGAACTTCACCTATCCTGCGGCTCGGTACTCTCGTTCCAATTCGGATTCGAAATCGAGGCAAAACGTTATTGTGATGTTGTCGGATCTCAGAGCTCGGTTCTCGCGATATTTGAAATCCATAAATACCTGCTTCCACAGCAATCCATCGCCATTTGACAGAGGGAGAGAGCAGGGTTAGGTCGCAGGCAACACTAGAGCAGGGAACATTACAGCAGGGACAGAGCAATTCTTCTAGCAATTGTTATAGCAGTAAGAGACGAGGATACAGGCATGTTTGCAAACATTACCAACTGTTTGGGGTGTCATATTCCCTCCTACAGAAACTATTTTCTGGCTGCAGAAAGTCTTATCTTGCAGCACTATCTATTGAATATTTTGCAACACAAGTGCTTTGGGGTGTCCCATATTCCCCAGTGTGAAACCACAATTTTTCTGGTGTTGAAAGTCTTATCTTGCAGCACTATCTATTTAATATTTTACACTACAAGTGTTTTGGGGTGTCCCATATTCCCCAGTGTGAAACTACAAGTGCTTTTGGCTCATTAAAATGGATTCAAATCAGTCCACATATCTGCAGGATCAGCAAGCAGGTGCTGGCACCAGTCCTGATGGTAGTGTTCCCTGTACGTCATCTGGTAAAGCCTTTGTAAAAGTACATAGTCTTTTTAAGTCAGGGAAATAAACAAACAAAAAAAAAAATGTAACCCTGTTGAAGAGAAAAAGAGCTGTAACTGATGAAAAGTTAAATGGCAAGAAAACAAAATTGCCAACATGCCATTCTACACAAGTAGTGGCAAAGAAAGAATGAGGCCTTCGTCTTTCTCTATTACTGCCAGATCTAAAAATGTTACTGAGCCTTCTTCTTGTAAGGTCACTTGTGACCAAGCAAGACCAAGTAATTTGGAGTCGAAAAGTGGTGCACAACTACTGTTACGTGTGAAAGCCGAGCTGCAAGAAAACAGTAAGGCATTAGAGAGAAATGTATGCTCAGAATCAGAAATGACACCAATCCCTGAGGAGAGTCCATCCACAACTGGTATGTGTAATCGTGACCATTCTGATAGTGTACCCATAAAGAAGGGCCCTTTCAGCATTTCTGATTATGTGTGCCTGAACAGCCCGAGTGTAGCCGGTGATACACCAAGTGAGGATGACTCTTTGGAATTAGAAGAGGATGAGAGGGAGATTTGGGTAGCCGACGAGGTTGCTGGTGAGGATGCGGTTGATTGTGTAAGTCCTGCACCAGTGGCAGCAGTTCTGTCACCAAATTGCACTTTCCAAACACAAGCAGGGATCACGCAGGTGGCAGACCACAACAGTCTGACATCTGGGGGTAAATGTAATAATCTGCGGGTTCTTCAACACCCGCGAGTTCGGCGTCTTCGGCGTTTAAATTTAAGGCGGCGCTGCCTTGTAAAGGGAAACTTCCCTTTTCAAGGCAGCGCCGCTTTAAATTTAAATGCCGAAGACGCCGAACTCGCGGGTGTTGAAGAACCCACAGATTAGTACATTTACCCCCTGGGCTGGTTTGAAAGATTTTACCCAAAAATTTGTGACCTTGCCCATAACTCCAACCAATTCTACTATTAACATGCAAAGGATGGTGGAGGGCCTAGCAGGGATTAAACTGTATTTTTCCTAATTTGCACTAATAAGGTTTGGGTGTAATATACACCCTAAGACGAGTGCTCAATTGCTAAGAGTCATTGATGAAGAGGAAGACAAGCAGGCTTGTCTGTAGAATTTGTAGGCAAATTCTACTGTGTTATATAGGTAACACCCAAAGAGAAGAGCTCCATTGCTCCATTGCTAATTGTAATTGCTGAAATAGAAATAATAGGGCTGACAGTCTTGGTCTAAATCTGCAGTTACATTTTATTGTACCATAGCTCACTCAGAAACAGGAGAGGTGGCAGGGTTCAGTGCTAATCTTCCTCAAACAATACTAACTCATCCCCACTGAAATCCACCATCATAGAAGTCTGTGTACTATGATATAATTGCCGATAATGGGCTTCCAAATGGAATTAGTAGTTCATTTTAGAGCAGAGCTGTCACGATTTTTGGCCAATTCTTTTACAGCAGAGCAAATATCAAAATGTTGAGCAGACTAATCTGCATCACCACTGGGTGTCTTGGGAAAGCCAATTTTTTTCCAACAAGCAGTTGCCAGAGAAACTGAAGGAGAAGACGTCCTTACAAGATGTTAATAGCTCTTGGATCCTTGGGAAGCAAATTAAGTATTGAATCTACAATTAAAATATAGTTAGTACATTTACTTTGTTTTATTTCATCCGTTAAATTTCTGTAGCTCCTTCTCAAAATGTATTATTAAAGCAATCACTTGACTCAAGCTAACCGTGTCTGCACTCTCTTCACAGGTGACTACTTTGCTGGACTAAAGTACATTCCCCTCAAATCCTAGTCTTCTTGCAGCTGCTGAATTTTCCTACATGTTGTTGCAGAAACCAGAAAATGATCCTAAATTTTTCGGGACACAAACAGCATCTCCTGCATGTCATTTTTTAAAAGTTCTGTAACACCAAGTTGATTGTGTGAGCAAAACAGGAAATGTGATGGAATTCCCCCCCGCTGTAATGCTTGAACAATATTGGTGTCGTTATCAGAAATGACATATCCTCAGGAGAGTCCAAGCATGATTAGCCATGTTGCAATGACATCCCTTAGTTCTTGTAACAAATTATCAGCTGCATGCCTCTTAGTGAAGCTGCTGATACACAGAGTAGCCTGCCTCTGAAAAATGTGACGTACTTGAGTACACGCTGCTGCTGTCCCTGCTGGTGAAGGCGAATCACCAACCCAGTGGGCTGTCACAGTCATTTGATCTTTAGTTTGCCCAGTTTCGCTTGTCCACATATCTGTGGTTAACTGTACAATTGGGTAGAATGCCATTGTGTAGCGCAATAATAAAAATTTTAGGAACCTTGCGGTACAGGTGAGTAATAGCTTTTCTAGTAAAATGGTATAGTGATGACATTTGCTAACAGGGACAAACACCTCAATTAAATGTCTTAAACCAACTGTATTAATAGTGGACATTGGACGCAGATCTAATACTAGCATAGTATCCAGGGCGTCTGTGATCCGCTTTGCGACTGGGTGACAGGTTTCATACTTGCTTCTTCTTGCAAAGGATTGTTTAACTGTCCATTGTTGCTTCTGGGGATATTGATGATGAAGGTGTTGGGGGGTAGATTGCAGGTGCTGGGATGTAGATGAGAGAAGGGAGGTAGCTGATGCTGGACTGCTTGTTGTTATTTTTTTAACCTAAGTTTCTGATTTTCCCAATAGCTTTCCATGAACTCACTTCAAATGCCGTAACATGGATGAGGATCCTAGATGGTTAAAGTCCCTACCTCTACTGAGTGTGGCTTTGAAAACACTACAAATGGCTAGACAACTGTTGTCAGGATTTGTGTAAAAATAATTCCACACTTAAGAGGTGGATTTTTGGTCTTATGCCCAGGCATGACAATGGCCTTCTTCTTATCACTGGCAAGAATGCAGCAATATTTCTTTGAAAGTGTATGAAAATCATATTGTGACCTAAGAGGTGGTCAAAATTGCCTGCTTGTCTTCCTCTTCATCAATGACTCTTAGCAATTGAGCACTAGTCTTTGGGTGTATAATACACCCAAACCTTATTAGTGCAAATTAGGAAAAATACAGTTTAATCCCTGCTGGGCCCTCCACCATCCTTTGCATGTTAATAGTAGGATTGGTTGGAGTTATGGGCAACGTCACACATTTTTTGGCAAAATCTTTCAAACCAGCCCAGATGTCAAACTGTTGTGGTCTGTCCCCTGCGTCATCCCTGCTTGTGTTTGGAAAGTGCAATTTGGTGCCAGAACTGCTGCCACTGGTGCAGGACCACATCCTCATCAGCGCCCTCGTCGGCTACCCAAATCGCCTCCTCATCTTCTTCTAATTCCAAAGAGTCATCCTCACTTGGTGTATCACCAGCTACACTCGGGCTGTTCAGGCACACATCAGCAGAAATGCTGAAAGGGCCCTTCTTTATGGGTACATTATCAGAATGCTCACGATTAGACATCCCACTGGTGGATGGACTCTCCTCAGGGATTGGTGTCATTTCTGATTCAGAGCAAACATTTTCCTCTAATGCCTTACTGTTTTCTTGCAGCTCGGCTTTCACATGTAACAGTAGTTGTGCACCACTTTTGGACTCCGAATTACTTGGTCTTGCTTGGTCACGAGTGACCTTACAAGAAGAAGGCTCAGTAACATTTTTTTTTTTTTTTTTTTTATATTTCTTTATTGAAGAATGTCAAACATGTACACATCAGTAAATAAATTAGAACAAAGATATGTTTATACTTAATAATCATGAACCATGACACATAGTATGAGGAAAAACGTCACCTGTGAGTCACTGAAGTGAACTATAAATATGATATCACACATAAGGTACAAAAGCCTGGAGAGACCGGGGCAACACAAGCACTCTCCTAGTCCAGAAAGATAGGTGGGTCTTGCATGAATATTCTAGTTTCATACCAAAGGGTATGTTGAAAACATTTTTGTATTTGTTCTCTCAGCGGGACTGACAAAGTGCCAACAAAGCTCTCCCAAGTGTCAAAAAATCTCCCTGTGTATTTTGTTTTTTGGAGGGAGGCTTCCAACCAGTCCATTTTCATGGCAAAGAACATTTTTTCTTTAAAGAGGTCCAGTGTGGGGGATGTGCTCTGGATCCACATGTGGAGGATGCATTTTCTTGCCACTGCCGAAATAATCAGCAGCAGACGTCTGCCACCTCTGGATGTGCGGGCATTTGGTGGGAGAATGCCCAATATAGCCCAGTCTGGTGTGAAAGGGAGATAATTTACAAGATCAGCAGTAGCAAACCTCCACACACGTATCCAGAACCCTCTAATAACCGGACATCCCCAGAAACAATGAAACAAGTCTGCCCCTCCCATCCCACATTTAGGACACCTATCATTATCTGACAGACCCATAGCTAATCTGCGATGTGGAGATATATATCCCCTGTGAAATATGTTGAGGAACATTTCTACATATGTAGAGGCTGGGAGTAATCTGATCGAGATGTTTAAGTTTTTAAGCAAAATTTCATTAGTTAAGTGCGGGAATGTCAATAACCATTGAGCAAGGCCCGAGCGTATGGTAGAATAGTCTATGTGGTTTCTCAGGAGTCTATAATGAATTGAAATAGCTTTTTGTTTGGGGGATTTAGAGAGTAGTATATTATCTAATGGGTTATCCCAATCTATGTCTGAGAAAAAAACAATTAGGCTCTTGACATAATGTTGGGCTTGGAGAAATGTCATCCCGCAAGGGCCTAGAAATGGAAATTTTTCACTAGCTTGGGCATAACGCAATGGTTTCTTGGTTGATTTATTCATCAATTGACCCGCAGAGTATAGACCCTGTTGTTCCCATGTCTTAAAGGGACGAGCCGCCATGCCATCCTGAAAATCAGGATTACCAACAAAAGGAAGGTGTACAGATTTGTAAGGATTTAAATGAAATTTATGTCGAAGAATGTGCCACATCTTTCTCACAGACATCACCAGTGGGTTATCTAATAATTCTATCGATATTTCCTGGTCATGAATGTGAAGAAAGGACTTTATATGCATAGAAGGTATAAATTGTTTTTCCAATGCCAAATTGGTATATATACTAGTTTGTGATATCCAATCTCTCAAGTACCGTAAATGTGCAGCGTAACTATACAGAACTATATTGGGAAAGTTGATGCCTCCATTGGAAGATGACTGTAGTAGTTTGATAAACGGGATACGGGGACGTTTTTTCCTCCAAATGAACGTGCGGTAGTAGTTTGATAAACGGGATACGGGGGACGTTTTTTCCTCCAAATGAACGTGCGGAATAGGCAATTCAATAAATGTTCATCTGATTTTGTGAGAAGTAAGGGTAATGTTTGTAGAGGATATAGCAATTTGGGGAAGGACACCATCTTCAAGAGATTCGCTCTACCCAGATATGAAACATTGAGATTCTCCCGCCCTTTTATCTCTATCTTTATAGATTCGATTATACGTCTTATGTTGAGTGTATAAAGAGTGGCTAGATTACGAGGAAGGAAGACCCCCAAGTAGGATATATAATTCATCTCCCACTTCAAGGGAGTGTTAGATGCCCAATTGGGTTTATGTCTATCCATGCCCAGAGAGAAAACAGTTGATTTATTGAAATTGACCCTGAATCCAGAGACAGATCCAAACTCCTCAATCTTCGACATCAGGGGAATCAGAGCGGCCTCAGGGTTGGACACGTATAATAAAAGATCATCTGCAAATGCCGTAATACGGATACTCTCATCACCAATTTGGATCCCTTGCATGACTGGCCAATTTTGAAGAACCCTTAACATTGGATCTAATGATAAATTAAACAATAATGGGGATAAAGGGCAACCCTGTCTGGTCCCTCTGTGCATTTCTATGGGAGCCCCTTGAAGTGTGTTAATTAGAAGGGAAGTTATTGGTTTATTATAGAAGTATTTGATCATCAGTAACATTTTTATAGTTCACACTAATAGAGAAAGGTGAAGGCCTCATTCTTTCTTTGCCACTGCGTGTGTAGAATGGCATGTTGGCAATTTTTTTTTCTCTCTGCAGTTAACTTTTCATCAGTTACAGCTCTTTTTCTCTTTTTGTGTTTTTTCCATGACTTAAAAAGACTATGTACTTTTACATAGGCTTTACCAGATGACGTACAGGGAAGACTACCATCAGGACTGGTGGCAGCAGCTGCTTGCTGATCCTGCTGATATGTGGACTGCTTTGAATCCATTTTAATGAGACCCAAACAAGTGTAGTGCAAAATATGCAATATATAGTGCTGCTAGATAATACTTTCAGTACCAGAAAAAATTGTTTGTTTACACAGCGGAATATGGGAGACCCCCAAACACTTGTAGTGCAAATTCAGAAATATATAATGCTGGTATGTAATAATGTCAGCACCAGAAAATAGATTTATTTGAACTGGGCAATATGTCCCACCACAAGCAAAATTCAAAATATATACTGCTGGTATATTACTATTTCTGCAGGCAGAAAATAGTTTCTGGAGGAGGGAATATGACACCCCAAACAGTTGTTAATGTTTGCAAAAATGCCTCCTCTATCCTCCTCTCTTCCTGCTGTAAGAAGTGCTAGAATAATTGCTAGAATAATTGCTCTGTCCCTGCTCTAATGCTGCCTGCAACCTAACTCTCCTCTCTCCCTCTGTCAAATGGCGCTGGATTGCTGTGAAGGCGGCTATTTATGGATTTCAAACATTGTGAGAACCGAGTTCCGACAACGTCACAATGACGTTTTGCCTCGATTTTGAAACAGAATTGGCGCCAGAGTACCGAGCATGCTCGGCTCGGTACTCGGAAACCTCAAATTCAGGCGGGTTCGGTTCTCGGGGAACCGAGCCCGCCCATCTCTAGCCCCAGTACTAAAAAAATACTGAAAACTGCATCTATGCTTTATCCAGCTTGCTCCCTTCATTGGCCTGATTGGCCAGTGAAAGTCGGTTGCAATCCTCAGGAAAGACTGCACCAAATCCTGGATTAATTAAACAAAATGAGAAAAAAAATTAAACTGTGTAAATGCTTTCAATTAAAATCGATTCAATTAACATGGCAAGCTCACGGTATTATAATTAACTCACAGCAATACACTTAGGAATAATTAATACAGTTTAGTTGCATAATTACACAGAGGTTGTAAGCACCTCTGACATATCACATATTTACTTACATATTATTACTAGACTATGAATACATAGCAGATTTGAGAGAAGTGGTGTTATAACCCGTTCTTTGGTATTAGAGCACCGTGCAGTTCTTATCTCTGCATCTTATCTCAAACCAGCAGCACAAGAACATTCTTCAATGTACAAATGTCATCAGATGTCCTAATATTCACTAGAAAAATGCACCATCATATTGTGCAATTAATAATCAGTGTTTTTACTATGGCAGACTATGTCCTCTGGTTTTACAGGGGGTTTAAGGTCTGTGACACACTTAAAATACAGTCTGTTTTAAAATGGGTGGACAGATTAAAGTTCGGAGAGGTGGAGGGGGGGGGGGGGGGGGGGATTCTAGCTCAGCCTGCATTTCCTGTGCATGCAAGAAAAACCAAGAATACTAAATTGTATTTGCACCCCTTGTATCCAGGGGCATTTTTGCATCCTGAAGCTGGATTTGCTTCTAACTGTCAATAAACCCATCATCTTAACCATTAAAAGAACTGACAATGCCTCTCCATGTACTTTTAATAAGCAGTCAGAGAGTGCCCTCTACTGGTCAATAGCCATGCTGCATGCCTGGGTTGTATGCTGAGTGTAGGAAACTTATAGAACACTTTGTGGCCTATTTATCAATGTGCTGCGAAAATGCTGATTTTTCTACCAGATTTTCTACCCCTTATCACCGTTATTTATCAATAAAATATCACCGGGCAGCTGAGAATCCTATGTGACTTGTACAGTGGTAAAACTATGTAAAACAGTCTGCAACAATATCTCCACATGTTGGAGGTGCTCTTAAGGGTTTAAATTCAACAATCAGACACAGAAACATATCGTCCCAGCTGGTTTATTATTAAATGGAAGACATGACGAGTACCCTGAGAATCTCATCTGTATCCTTCTTTAGTGTGTGTGTGTGTGTGTGTGTGTATATATATATATATATATATATATATATACCATACTTGCCAACTCTGTCTGAATGTCAGGGAGACTCCCTGAAATAGGGGTGATCTTCCTCACTCCCTGAAGAATCTGGCATTCTCCCTGATGCTGAGCCAGTACAAGACGTGGTTGGCTTCGCCATCTGTGGTATGATGACACAGTTCAGAAATTGTGTCCTATGTCCATGTATTGATGCCTATAGAGGTGGCCATTTTCATGGAGACCAAGATGTAATCAAAGACTGACAGGTAAGACAACATGACTTCAGTAATGGAGACAGAAATGTAAAAGACACTTCAGTCTCTAGAGATTCATTAGCTGCTTTTTTTTAACGCATAGTCACCTACTCTCCTGGAATGTCCGGGAGACTCCTGCATTTCTGGGAGATCTCCCGGGAGAGCAGGGCAACCTCACGGTTCTCGCCCCCGCAATAGACAAGTGGCGGGGATGGGACTTAATGACAAAAATCTTATCTTATCTTAAAATTGTGACAATCGTTTAGGGGACGGGGCCAAGATGATGTGATACATCAAGCCCCTCCCCCGCACGCCCACCTCCTTGAAGCCAACGAGGAAAAGTTGGCAAGTATGATATATATATTTATTTATTTCAAGTTTGGAGTTTGTGCCTTTATTTGTAAGGACACCATCCCGATATATGGACTTTAATGGTTCTCTGAGCTGATTAAATTTAAATTTTCTGAAATTCGTGGTTCCTTCTAAACGTTCAATGATATCATGATCTGATCACTACAATATAAGCGCCCTCTTACCTGAACATTAGATTTAATAAGAATGTGATTGTTTCCTACATAGTTTAGCTGCCCCCCACGTTCTTCCATCTTTGAGGAGATAAATGATCTTTACTCTCCCGGTAGACTCCAGAATTTAGGACTTCCAGGAATGAAGGCCACACTCCCTTTTTGTAAGAAGGATGACCCTTGAAAATTGTACTATTACTAAATTATGGCCTCGCCCCCTTCCCCACTGTGCGAGGACGTCACCCCATCCCATCCCTCGAACTTCCTTTTGGTCCAAAAAGGAGCTCTGCATGGTTGAAGTTCTCATGATGAGAACCCCATTTCTGTTTGCTGCCTTATTAATTTGCATCAGTAGTTGACCTTGTGTATAACCTTTTTCACTATAAGTTATACTTTAATCAGTATTCTATTGTTGTCTTTCTCTCAATATATATCTGCGAATAAGAACTCTACATTTATATTTTCCTGATAACTTCCCGCAGGGTGAGCATGGAAGATGGTGGGTAGGTTTAGGAAATCTGTCTATCTTAAAAATGGAAAAGCCTGTTTAAGACGGACAGATTGCCTAAACCTACCCCACATCCTCCATGCCCCAATACATAAACTCTCCCCCAGTCCCCTGCCCATCTTCTCCTGCAGCTCAGTGTAGACTCCATAGCCAACAGTGGAATCGTCCGATTCTCCAAGGACCCAAAACCCTACAACAATTCCTTTCACGTGCAGGTAAAATTTCAGCAACAACCTTTACCTGCTCAGTATGTAAGTTAATAACCTAAGATTAATTAATAAAGTATATGCAAGACTTTGCTATTTCACTTATGGTAAAGAATAGCTCGTCCCTTTTTCTGAACCACACAATAAAGTGTTTTTCAAATAAAACAACCACCCGACCCCCAATTTGCCTAACCGCAGGGTTTCCATGTACAGGTTCCTGGTACCTCACCCCAGCTTTGCCAGTTAATGGTCGGTTCTCCAGATGTTATTTACACCGGGTAATTTTGAATGTAAACAGCGAGATGTGACGTTGTATGGAGAAAGGCAGCCGCCAGATCAGCCTCCTCCACGTTGCCTTTATTCGAAGTTCTCCAGGGGTGGGCACAGCGGGATTTGTGGGGTCATGCACAAGGGAACCCGTTATGCAATTGTATCATAAATTAGCAAATATCTACCGTATAGCCACATTTTATCAATAAGTTTGCAAAATCCCCATGTATCAAACAAGCTATTGTGGCCTCCTTAGGCTTGAGGCCTACTGAACAATCCGCTGGTAACTTCATTGACCCTGAGCCTGTGTTTTCCATACGCGGACTGTATTAAATGGCTGATGTGTCCTCATTATCTCATTACCCCGGACAGTATGCAGAGCCCATACAAATCCTGCGTTCTCTGCCCACCCGTGAAGTGACCTAGAAGTTGTGGGGTAAGTGCCTCACAATATTAGTGCCCTTAATGCATTGCAGAGATGTGAAACATGAGTTTGTCATGAAAGCTGGAATGACCTTGGGTTGGCAAAGGGTTAATGTTTCATCGGCGTAACGTACCATCTCCTCACCAAATAACACCGATTCCTAACAATGCCGGTCGTCAGACAATTATCACATCACCCGTAACTGGCTCTCACACACAATACAGTATTACTGAGAATTTATTAAGAAGTTTCAGGGGGAAAAAAAAGATACAAAACAAAAACTGAACTTTGAAAACACATTAAGAGCCCGATCAATCACCAACAAGACTAATCCTCTTGAATCAATTTAAGGCATTGATGGGGCAATTTGAGTTAAATTGAGAGTAATCCTACAGGTGGAAATGACAGGAAATTTGTGAATGAATCACTTCCTATCAATTCCCAGGGGATTACCTCTATCTGTTTGTTGTCTGAAGTTGTATTACAATAATTGATTCACTTTGCTATCCCCCAATCTCCATTAAAGGGCTCATCAGCGCATTCTCCGGAAATACTTGTGAGCGGATGGCTGAGTTTCAGTGTCTAGTCGTTGAGATGCCCGGGAGCAGGTAACGTGGGCGGATGAGGGATGAGGATAAAGTGCTGGGGCGAGATCTACGGAATTAGCGCCGGACACGCCATGGCTCACTCTGGAGGCCGCCCAGTGGTTAGTTTCCATGATCTGTAGGTTCCTAATTCTTCAGATACTCAAAAACATACTGAATACCATGGCTGATGAAGTAGAGCGCAGCTGTCAACTGCCTCCCCTATTATTTATTAACCTTTATATAGCGCCAACATATTTACATTTATGGCTTATTGCATTTTGCTACATTCTGCATGCTGGAAGTAGTTCTTGGTATGTGCTCTTATAGCGCATTGCACAAATATCTGCTCAGTACAGCTTCTTTTGCTCTGTATGTAGGGTATAATTCTCACTATTTATTCGTACGCATGGACATGGTCGCAGTGCCTCGCCTTTGGTCCTTTAAGCAGGGTGTAATTCTCAGTATTTGTCCCTATTCTGTGCACGGACCACAGCACATTACCACTACTCTTGTCTTGTATGCTGAATGGAATTCTTGTTGCCTATTTACCCTTTATTTATAGAAGTCTACAGACTATTACTTCTCTTGACATACTGAACGGAATTGCTCTGTCTATGCTGCATGCATGGATGACAGTACAGTACCACTTCTTTGGTCTTGTATGTAACGCTATCAGGTTTATTCTGCACGCCTCTGTAGATATTTAGTGGAAGTCATTATATTAACATTACCCCTCTTCCGACTAGTACCTCCCCTTGCTCAGCTCCATTTAATCTTAACTTTTTGCAATTTAGCCAAATCTATTGATCCATGAAAAGAGGTTTCTGTCTGTCACAGCCCGTCTCCCTATATACAATCATTAATTATCCGTGATTACCCTCCCCACTGAAGGTTGGCAGGGGGGGGATTTAACCTTGTACTGTATTATTGTTTTATCAATTATAACTGTTACTTATGTCCGTTGAAAATAAAAAGTTCTACAAATTAAAAAACTAAATTAGCATTGAAGCAATATAATGATCAGCAGTTGCAGTATCACGTATGTAAGTAACATTATCCACGATGGCCGATAGACTATTTTGTCCTGGAATTCTGATATTTGCACACAAGCAGACCTCTTCTGAGGTGCAGATCTCTCTGGTTTGTACCCCTATGATGATGGAACGCATGAATAATAAGAGCAGAAGCAAGAGATTAACCCTGGTGCTTGCAGCCATGTGATTATACACAGGTAAACAGCGCACGGGAACAGTGCTGCTGAGCAGGATTTTACTCTCTCTCTATGAAGCTCATGTAAATATCTTGATCCCCACAAGGTTTGACATACGGCATAAAATGAACCTGTGTTCTGTATACCCCCAGCCCTCAGTTCCTGTCATCAGAACGTGATAAACATTCTCCGCCACTGTGACGTGGAGACTCCACAGGTCCGATTCATAAAGACACGTATTTTGAGAACAACCCACATACAGTATTATACGCACATATATAGACTTTGCGTGCCCTCAGACTCAGCAAGGCACAGATCTCAAGATACGTCTGCTTTTCGGGGGCAGCTTTGCTACACCGGACGCAGCAGGATACGACCAATAACTATGTGGGTCAGATATTCGCACAGGAAGATGAAAAAAAAAAAAAAATTCAATTATTGTTACCTGGTAATAATAAAGGCATTAATGTTAAAACAGTAACAGTACGAAACACGTTATAGGATACATATGATCATCACTACTGATCAGGACTTAGACTAGCCCTGTAGTTGGAGCAAGAGATACGGCAGAATAACAAGTTATCTGAGATGCCCAAAGCTTGGAACTGACATGGCCGCGGCCGCTTGAGTTTGGCACGGCGCTACTGTACAGTGACTACGGCAAAACACCCCTTCTCTGCCCGGTTCACTCCGCGAAATGGTAGGCTGTAGTAAATGTCCTCTGCACACAAAGACATACAGTACAGGACTGCATTCACGGACGTATCTCCCGGTTCTGCGCATGCGCAGTGATTTTGCGTACGATACGCTCAAAATGGGCAGATACGTGCCTTGATGAATCCGGTCCTATGTTCGTAGCATAAAAATTGGCGTATTTGACCTGTGTTTTGTTCTATTGAGACTATGGGGGATATTTAATAAACTGCGGGTTTCTAAAAGGGGAGATGTTGCCTATAGCAACCAATCAGATTCTAGCTGTCATTTTGTAGAATGTACTAAACAAAACCTATAATCTGATTGGTTGCTATAGGCAACATCTCCACTTTTTGAAACCCACAGTTTAGTAAATATACTCCCATGTCCTGGAACTTTAGACTCCAATCTAAGGATGGAACTACAACTAAGGCAGTCCAAGAGACCGCCATGGGTCCTGGCAACATATCGGCCTGTAAGCGGCGCTGAGTCAGGCTACACTGTAAGTATTCATAAAGCATCTCTCCAGGTACTGGGGGAAACACAATGTACATGTATGGGATCTTTTATCTGTCATTAAGAAGGTGTCAAAAACTAGAAAGAAAAAGAAACAAAAAAAAGGGGACGTCGAAAAACAGAGGCGTTTGTACCGACCCTGACAGCCAGCAGTAAAATATATATATATATATATATATATATATATATATATATATATATATATATATATATATATATATATATACACACACACACACATACATACACACATATAAACACCACCAAACAATAGATGGATATGGCAGACACATTCTAAAAGTATATTATTTATTCACATAAATGATCTGAAGGGTGATGTTTATACAAAAGAAATCATATTTAGTAAGAAATACTCTCACTAGTGGATACAACTGTGGAATGAACGGTTAGATATGAAACACTGACATCAGGCTCATTAACGAGTCAGCGATAAGACTGCAGTTTGTAAGTATAGAAGGAGAAATCAGCAGTTTTCTATGTGTTAGGGGGAGAGCACCAAAATGTCGCCCCGCATCCTGCGCTACACTCACTCCTAGTGGTTGGCTTCATACATCACAGCTCCCCTGATCAGCAGGCCGGGAGTGAGGACAATGCAGAAGGCGGAACAAGTCCAAATTTAGTATACGGATTGTCACAGCACATAAAACAAAACCGATATGTGTGCGGCCAGCTTTACATGACATATAGGAGTACAAAGACGCGTTCCCTTTCTAGAGCCAAACTCACAGCCATTTCCCTTTTTCTCCCCTAGAGGTTTTTTATGAACAAGGGTCAGAGGTCATCCTCCTATTTATCTCATGGTGCAGGTCATGTGACGTTGAGATACACAGAAGGAGGGCACTGATTCCCTGGCAGGGTAGGACTAACAACAACCGGAATTAGTCGTAATAGTCCACATGGTCTCCGGATTTGAAGGTGTCAGCCTGTAGAACATCCAGTAACTTCTGCGCAGAAACCCGGCTGTCAACCAACAGGCCGCTATTCTTCTTGTTGATGAACATAAGTCTGAGGTCGGGATCCGCCGTCTGAGTCCGCACCTGCTCCTGCATGTCGGTATCCATGGGTCCTGCGAGATATAAACGTCTGGGTTACTTTCATTAAAAAGCGTAAAGCTGGTTGTATAGAGTGGACTGTGGACTTTACCGCCATGCAGTAGCGCACCCAGAATACTTTGCCAACAGGGCAACCTGGGACTAGTAGCTTCACAATATGGCGACAGCCACAGGTAGACGAAGAGCGTTCTAGACTATACACTAAATAAAACTAGCCTGAGCCCCCGGGCCAAGAGAATACCTATGTTTTGGAACTGAGACATTTAAAACTTTAGCTGTAAAGTTGGATGTATAGATAGCGTCTCATATAGAAAGGACATGTGCTACTCGTGTCTCTAAAGTCAATGAGGTTGAAAGGCGGAGACTAAGAAGGACACACAGAGGCAGCAGTTGCTGGAGCAAGTAGGGTAATCGCTCTTCCCGCTAAGCCCTCATTTGTCAGGCATTGTCCTCCAGCCCCCCAGAAACATTATATCAGGATTTTCCTCCATGAGTATCGGTGAAACCCTATGCGGAGTGACCCGGGAGTGGAGGGGTTAAACGCTGGATCCAACAGAAAATAAAGAAAAAAGAGATAAAGTGATAATGTTTTCTGATTGCAGCCTCTACAATTTATGCTTTCACATGACTAATATTTTATTATTGCTCCGTGGATGTGGGAGAGATTCTGAAGCGACCGTAGAGGAAGGTATTGTGGGATGTCTACAAATCCGGCCTACGTTCCCCCCCTATTAAATTATTGGTAAATCAGTAATTAGAGCCTGGAATGTGTCTTCTTCTGTAAACTAATGGTACAATCTCCTGCTTTACGTGGGACTGTGATGGTTTCCCTGGATGTACTCTCTGGAGTTCCTGCTCCTTTGTCCTCTTCTAAGTGCTGCACTTATCTCCCCGGCTCTCCTCATTGTGTCACACACAGCAGGCGGACATCACTAATATGCCCAAACGTGTGCATGTATGCATGTATAAATATAGGTATGTGTGCATGTATGTATGTATAAATATAGGTATGTGTGCATGTATGTATGTATATATATATATATAAATATAGGTATGTGTGCATGTATGTATGTATGTATGTATGTATAAATATAGGTATGTGTGCATGTATGTATGCATGTACGTATACATGTATGTATAAATATAGGTATGTGTGCATGTATGTATGCATGTACGTATACATGTATGTATAAATATAGGTATGTGTGCATGTACGTACACTGTATATGTACATGTATAAATATAGGTATGTGTGCATGTATGTATGTATAAATATAGGTATGTGTGCATGTATGTATGCATGTATGTATAAATATATGTATGTGTGCATGTATGTACGTATAAATATAGGTATGTGTGCATGTACGTATGTATACTGTATATGTACATGTACATGTACATATATAGGTATGTGTGCATGTATGTATGTATAAATATAGGTATGTGTGCATGTATGTATGTATAAATATAGGTATGTGTGCATGTATGTATGTATAAATATAGGTATGTGTGCATGTATGTATGTATAAATATAGGTATGTGTGCATGTATGTATGTAT
This sequence comes from Mixophyes australis, assembly GCA_036250195.1. Classification (NCBI taxonomy): domain Eukaryota; kingdom Metazoa; phylum Chordata; class Amphibia; order Anura; family Limnodynastidae; genus Mixophyes; species Mixophyes australis. The sequence goes on from JAVHZZ010000001.1 coordinate 489,949,538, forward strand.
AAATATAGGTATGTGTGCATGTATGTATGTATGTATGTATGTGTGCATGAACATATACTGTATAGGTATGTGTGCACGTATGTATAAATATATACAGTATATGTGTGTGTATGTATGTATGTATGTATGTATGTATGTATGTATTTATGTATGTATGTGGATGGGAATTTTCCCCTTTCCATTGGTTCTGTTGTTTGCAGATGTTTACAAACTGATTGAATATAATCCTTTATCTAATCTTTTAATTTTCTAGGTCATTCCCTGTAAATGAAGGAAATAATGTGAGCCCCGCAGACCCCTGATCCCAGCTGGGAGTACGGGCTGTGCACGGGGACAGACACGGGGTGAAGTCTGGGATAAGATGGGGTAACTAGGGTGAGAACACACGACAACAATGTGAGGGAAAGGGTTGGAAAGAAAAGCAGAGGACTGTGTAACATCCGTTTCATACAGCGGGTCTTAGTACTGAGGAGGCAGCGCGGTGGTCTGTCTGCGGATCTCCCGTAAGGGTCAACCTTCCAGCGCTGTGTGGGCGCCGGGTCACTGGAGAAGAGGCATGGGCAGGACAGAGGCATGGGCAGGACAGAGGCTACGGGCAGAACAGAGGCTACGGGCAGGACAGAGGCTACGGGCAGGACAGAGGCTACGGGCAGGACAGAGGCTACGGACAGGACAGAGGCTACGGACAGGACAGAGGCTACGGACAGGACAGAGGCTACGGACAGGACAGAGGCTACGGGCAGAACAGAGGCTACGGACAGGACAGAGGCTACGGGCAGGACAGAGGCTACGGGCAGGACAGAGGCTACGGGCAGGACAGAGGCTACGGGCAGGACAGAGGCTACGGACAGGACAGAGGCTACGGGCAGGACAGAGGCTACGGGCAGGACAGAGGCTACGGGCAGAAGACCTGGAAGCCACAGGGGCCAGGAGCCGAGAGCCAGGAATATACCAAGCACCAGGACACAATGATCCATCAACGCCTTCATGTTTGGAAGGGTCGGAGGCTTCTACAAGAACTAAAGGATGAGCGGCACGGTCATCACAGGTCACAAAGCAAAAGTCATCCCAACCAGTCCCCTCATGTACAACACAAGGACACGCACAGGAAGAGGACACAATCTGTGACATACAACCTGGCCCGTAGTTCAGCACCCGGACGTCCTTCTCCTCCTCCGCCAGCACCTTGAACATCATGTTACGAGCTGCTTTCCCGCCGCAGTACAGGGTCCAGGATTTAAACGGCTGCAGAGCGGCAAGAGACGACACATTGACCACCACCCGCTGCAGTCCCGGGCGTCTCTGGAAGGTCTGCAGCAGAGAAGAGGTCAGACACAAGGCTGAGGTCACGTTGAGAGACAGGTATCCATCCACCTCTCCCGGGTCAGTGAAGTCCACAAACGACTTTCTGATGTCTCCAAGGGAACCTGCAGGAAAACAAGTATTAAGACAAGTCTGTGGCCAACAATGTCTTCCAATATAATACTGCTTAATAAGAGATAAATGTCCTATACAGCATGTGACCTTGTCATCAACATCGTCATCGTTTATTTGTAAGAAGCCACAAAACTCTGCAGCGTCAGACAGTCAAAATTACAAATATTAAAAGCAGAACAAGTACATAAGAGGATAGGCACAGATACGAGAGAGAGGGTAGTGAGGGCACTGATCCTGAGAGCTTACAGTCTATAGGTTAGTCTTTCCCTTTAGAACCAGGTGATGTACTGAATATAATGGCCAAATGTCCCTAATCTTTATAACAGTATAATGCTTTAATGCATTTGTGGGAGGAAATTTCCATCCCTTTTCTAAAGTTGCCCCACCTATACAGTGCCACCTCTCTCGTTCTGCAGAGCACCTGTGTGGGAACATCTTTATGGTGGGTGTCAGGGTAGAAAGCGCAGGGAGGGAGGGGTGAAAAGATTGGGAGAGAGGTGACTTTTTGGTGGGTGTGGGGGAAAGAGGGAGGGGAGGGGGGTAACATACACAGTGATAGCATGGTGCACATTACTGCAAATGTAAAATTCGGCCATGTCTAATAGTGATCTAATATTAATTGGTTGGCCAGATAGCATTGTAGCGCTATTTATCAACAGAACCCTTTCACAGGTGATCTGGTTGATTTCTATCAACAACATAAAATTCGCTTATTGACGCAAGTTACCCACTCAGAAAAAAAGAGGAAAAGCTAAAAAATAAAAATTACTTAAAAAAAAAAACTTTGCACATTAAAAAAATGCTTATTCAAAGAATTAATTTTTATTTTTTTTAAAAAAGGATGGTTAGGGTACTCTGAGCCCCATTCCAGCACTTGAAATTATTGTCTAAGATACGAAGAGCCCAATTCTGGCAGCCAAATGTAAATATATATATATATTATATATATATATATATATATATATATATATATATATATATATATATATATATATATATATATATATACACATACATACATACATACATACATACATGTGTGTGTGTGTGTGTGTGTTTACATATGCATAAGTGATATAAAATGTGTAATAGCAGGATAGGAGATTTTATACGTATATATATATATATATATATATATATATATATATATATATATATATATATATATATATATATATATATATATATATATATATATATACACACATACATACACACACTTACAAACACTACATACATTGCAGAGAACATCTCTGTGTAGCAGAACAGCATGCACTATACAGAGGGAAAACACAGCAAGCTTCACTTACACACCAAGCAGCAGGGGGCGGTGTAGGAAGCCGACTCATTCCAACAGTTCCAGCTTTTACCTAATCCCACAAGTAATATATTGCACTAGGGTCAATTTTGATAGCAGCCAATTAACCTACTAGTATGTTTTCGGAGTGTGGGAGGAAACCGGAGCACCCGGAGGAAACCCACGCAAACACGGGGAGAACATACAAACTCCTCACAGATAAGGCCATGGTCGGGAACTGAACTCATGACCCCAGTGCTGTGAGGCAGAAGTGCTAACCACTGAGCCACTGTGCTTAAAAGGGCGATTTGCAAAATCAATATGGAAATCTCCAAAAATGATCTCAAAGATTTCAAACAGCAGAACACCAGTAAGATGAGTGAGATTTACTATTCATTCCCATGGACAATGCATGTCAATAGGTGCAGAAAGCTTGTAGAAATGTATTGCGATTTGAAGTGGTTGGGGAAATGCTTAATTAAGAGATTATTTAAAAGACGTTAAACAAAGCAGGAAGTCATATTGTGGAAATACATTACTCGGTAAGCCCTGGACTGCTTGGACAAGCTGTTGCTTGCGGAACTACAAGTCCCAGCATGCTTAGGGCACACTGGAACACTTCCACACCAGTATTTCCTGCTTTGCTGCAAGTGCTAGTGCTTTCAGTGGAGCTGGAAGTCAGGACCTGCTCAGCCAATCACAGGCTGCCAGCTTGTAAGCATTGCTTGTGATTGGCTGAGCTTCTCCCATTCAGTTCTGAGGACAATTCTCCTGAGCTGGCTCTCGGCTCCCATATATTATATGTTCTAATGAATGGGAATAAACAGTTATTTTGCTCAGCAGAGTAAAACTGCTGAAAATCGCTTATATTAAAATAAATTGATGTTTAATAGATCGGAGAGTTATTTTGTAACCATACGAAAGCATAAAAACCCTGGGACTGATTCATTTAGGAAAGTTAGTCCAAAAAAAGTTTTCTCCTAGACAAAACCATGTCACAATGCAAGGGGTGCAGATTAGTTTATTATTTTGCACACAAGTTAAATACTGGCTGTTTTTTCATGTAACACACAAATACTTGACAGCTTTATTTTTACACTGACATTTAAAGTTGATCTAGGACATGCCCTACCCCAACTTTAAATCTGTCCCCACATTTTAAATTTACCTCCCCTTCCAATGCAACATGGTTTTGCCCAGGTGCAAAGTTACTGATTTGTTTTGCTTTACTGTCCGTAATGAACCAGGCCCCCTATGCTTACAAACCATCAGCGAGCATGTAGATAAAGGGAGTACCTGCGTTGTTGATAATGAGCAGTCTGTCTGCTGCGTGCTGACCCTGCAGCTTCTGTGCTTCCTGCACCGCTCTCCTCACCCCATCGCCCATGCCCAGATCTGCTGCCACCCACCGGACTCCGACCCCTGGGTATTTGATTGCCAGCTCCTCTGCCAACAAACGCATCTCTTCCTCTGTGCGGGACACCAGCAGCAGCACCGACCCTGGCATCACCCTGGGGCACAGCTCCCATGCCAGGCTCCTGCCAAACCCACGAGAGGCTCCTGTGAGAATGCACAGCACCGTGCCCAGGCTGCAAGCACCGTGGTCAGCCATCCTATGCACTCTGCAAATCCTGACAGCTGCTTCTTTTCTTTCTTTTTTTTTTAATCCATCTTTATTAGCAATTGAGAAATGCAGACAAACTGGTTCAATTTCGAAACATCTTCCCCTATTGTGCACAGTTGGAAGTTTAACCCCTTAAGGACTCAGTGTGTTTAACTCCTACAAGACTCCAGCAGATGTCTCATTTTTGCATTTTTTTTCTGCTTACCTTGGCAATAACTTATTTTGATATTTTTAACGCGGTCATGTATTACACAAAAAAAAGGATTGGCATACATTTTCATACATTAGATTGCATTACACAACCTATTTACTTGATAAAATCTACATACAGTACTTTCTTAGCATATTTTTTTATTTCACTATTTTTTACTATGGAATCATCTGTAACATGTCAAAGCACATTAGTACATACATTTATACCAAAAACATGCACAAGTATATTTAATTAGTGATTTTTATTTTTTTAATTTTTTTTATTTTCATTATTTTTTCACAAGAAAATCAACTTTTTATTGTTATGCATTACTGGTAAACATAGTTTTTTTTTTGTTTTTTTTCATTATAACATGATTTCAAATAGTTTTCATAGGTTTTTGATTTTTAGCACACCCCAAAGAGGTGCGAGATAAAACAACATATTGTCCTGTTTAACGCGCCGTGTTAAAAAACAGTTGAATAGCTTTTAACGCGGCGAAAGGACCGTTTCATGAAAAAAACCTGAGCGTTACAAATGGAATTGAATCGCGGGTAAAGTTAACCTGCTCGAAAATTATAAAAAAAACAGCGTTAAAATGACTTAACGCGGTGTTAAAAAATATCTTGCGGTCAATTGAATTCCCCCCCTATCATCATCATGATCATCATTTATTTATATAGTGACACTAATTCCGCAGCGCTGTACAGAGAACTCATTCACATCAGTCCCTGCCCCATTGGAGCTTACAGTCTAAATTCCCTAACATACACACACACACACACACACACACACAGACACAGAGAGGGAGACACACAGAGACACACACAATAGGGTCATTTTTGATAGCAGCCAATTAACCTACCAGTATGTTTTTGGAGTGTGGGAGGAAACCGGAGCACCCGGAGGAAACCCAGGCAAACACAGGGAGAACATACAAACTCCACACAGATAAGGCCATGGTCAGGAATAGAACTCATGACCCCAGTGCTGTGAGGCAGAAGTGCTAACCACTAGGCCAGATGTGTTAGTCTAGGGGGACAGACGTGTGTTTTCTGCACCAAGTGTTTTTGTCACAAAGTGTTTATAAAACAACACAGCTGAACAAACATTAAATAACATATGAAGATATCCAGACATAAGCTACATTCGCACCAACCTGACTCTAACTTCTCTAACTGCAGTGGACACAGTGACTAGATATTTATTATTTATTTGTAATAAATGTAATAAAAAAATGCTTTTCTTTTTTTCCCTTTCATGACATTATCTTTAGGACTATATCATCTTTCACGCTTTCTGCAACACACGTTTGTCCACATTGCTCCGTCACTGCTCCACCCACTTCTGTTTAACACTCATATTAAACTTTTTTCCTGTTTATATTCATTAACTGGAACATCCTCACCCTGTCGCCAGAAACTAATAGATCACACATCTTACAGTCATCTTTCCTATCTTCCTCTCTCTCTGCTTCTCTTAGCTGGTGATATATCACCTAATATATCACCTAATCCAGGACCCATCACTTCTCCCATACACATATTTCTGAACGCTGCCATTATTCAGCAAACCTCAAACACATCACCTGTCTCCCGTCTCTTCCAAAGTCCTTTAAATGTGCCCTTTGGAATGCACGCTCTGTTTGTAACAAACTTTCCTCCATTCATGATCTCTTCCTCTCAAACAGCCTCAGCCTTCTGGCAATAACAGAAACATGGCTCATGCAATCAGACACTGCCTCACCTGCAGCCCTTTCACATGGTGGCCTCCATCTCACCCACACCTCCAGACCTGAAGGCAGACAAGGAGGGGGGGTTGGACTACTTCTCTCCCCACAGTGCACATTCACAGTTCTACCAAATGTCCCATCACTCACATTCACATCTTTTGAAGTACATACTGTTAGGATTTTAAACCCATTCTCTATGTGTGTTTCTGTCATCTATCACCCTCCCTCCCGGACCCCTCCAACAATTTCTTAAACACTTTTCTGCATGGCTCCCTCACTTCTTATCTACTGATATCCCCACCATCATCATGATGCCTATTTCTAATCCATGTTCCAATGCTGCTTCCAAACTACTCTAACCTCCTCACTTGATCTCTCCCAGTGGATTGAATCCGCTACTCATCAGGATGGCCACTGTCTTGATCTTGTTTTCTCTAGACTATGCTCAGTTTCTCATTTCCTTAACACTCCTTTCCCCCTCTCGGGTCATCACTTTATTAGCTACTCGCTCGCCCCCAGTTCTTTACTCTCCCTAGTGTCAAACTCTTCCAAGACTCCCTATACCAGCAGAAATATTAACTCTATTGATTTCCAACAGTTTTTCACCTCTCTGTAACACCTTCTCTCCCCAATTTCTACATTCTCCTCCCCTGATAAGACAGTACCCCATTTTCACCAAACCCTAGCGACTGCCCTTGATCAAGTGGCTCCAACGAATCGTTACACTTCGTGTTGACTTCGATGTCAGCCATGGCACACTAAAGTAGTACGAAATTTACAAAAACTTTCTCATAAAGTAGAACATTACTGGCGTAAATCTCGTACCTCTAGTGATTTCCTCACTTCTATCCACCACTCCTACCGAAATACTCTGTACACTGCAAAACAAACATACTTCCAGCCTCTCATCTCTGCTCAGACTTCTAGCCTTTTTGAAACAATTACATTTCTTCTCAATCCTCCCACCCTAAACCCTCCGACCATCAGTGCTCAGGATCTTGCTTCCTGTTTCAACTACAAGATTGATAAAAATCTGACTTGATATTAAATCATCTGCTGCGACAAGCAATCAGATCAATTTCTTCCCACCACCCTGTGACATCCTCTCTTCATTTGATCCCATTATGAAGATGAGGTATCTACTCTCTTCTTATCTTCCTACTCTACCTCCTGTCCTCTTGATCCTATAACCTCACAGATCGGTAGATCCCTTTCTCCTGTGCTCATTCCACCTCTAACTAAACTCTATAACCTCTCTCTCTCTTTACTGATAACTTTCCGTCATTATTTAAGTAAGCAGTAATTACTCTTATTCTGAAAAAAAACAAACAAATGTCTGGCTCAAACTCTCTCCCAAATTACCATCCTATCTCCCAGGTCCCATGCCCATCAGATATTCTAGAGAGACCTGCCTACACTCGCCTCACTCACTTTCTTTCCTCACACAACCTATTGGATTCTCATCAGTCAGGCTTTCCAGCACTCCACAGATACTGCATTGACTAAGGTTGTCAGTGATTTGATAACTGCTAAAAACAAAGGCCATTACTCTCTTCTAATTCTCCTGGATCTCTCTGCTGCATTTGACACTGTTGACCACTCTCTCCTCATACAAACGCTACAATCCCTAGGTCTTGAAGGCACTGTCCTATCCTGGTTCTCATCCTACCTATCTAATCGCTCTTTCAGTGTTAATTTCTCTGGATCCACCTCTGCTCCGCTTCCTTTATCAGTTGGAGTACCACAAGGCTCAGTCCTAGGTCCTCTGCTATTCTCTATCTCCACTTCTCTTGGAAAACTAATAAGCTCCTTTAGATTTCAGTATCATCTCTATATGGATTATACACAAACCTATCTATCCTCTCCTGATCTCTCACCATCTGTGTTGTCTCGCTTTACTGACTGTCTTTCTGCCATTTCATATTGGATGTCCTCTCGTCAACTCAAACGCAATCTTTCAAAAACAGAGTTAATAATATTCCCACCCAACAACAGAGTTACCTACCTGACGTTTCTATTTCTGTTGACAACATGACCATAAATCCCACCCACACGCTCGCTGCCTAGGTATGATACTTTGTTCCTCACATTGACTCTATATTTAAATCATGTCACATACATCTAAAAAACATTTACAGAATACGTACATATCTCACACAAGGTACTGCAAAAACTTTAATGAATGCTTTTGTCAGAAATATTTCTTGAGTGGTCAGGGATCAGATAAGGCTTATCAGACTAATACAGCCAGCTGCAGAGTCCGTGAAATGCACACAGGTCTGGTATTGCAAAAACTCTGATTTACTCAAAGACATCAGTTTTGAAGTTCAGATCACATAGACATATCACAATCACGGAAGCATATAATATATGGCATTATGCCAACGAATAGAAAAGTACATATCTCAAGGCTAAGCAGACTAGAGAAAAAGACATTAGGGGGTAAATGTATGAAGCTCCGGGTTCTTCAACACCCGCGAGTTCGGCGTCTTCAGCGCTTAAATTTAAAGCAGCGCTGCCAGGTGCAGCTAACAGCAACTCTGATGCTGTTAGCTGCCTTGCTGTCAGTGCTGACGCTGTGTGCAGCCTGCTGCTTACCGAAGAGGCTTCCTCACTGACCAGCCCGCTGCACACCTCGCCCTCACTGGCAGCAGGGCAAGAAGAAAGAATAGGTGCCGTCTGAAGGCTGCGGCGAAGAGGACCAGGTAAGCTTCCATGTATAGGGGGAGCGGAGGTGATACACTGGGGCTGAGGGGGGCCTTTGCAAATTACTGGGGGGCCTCCTAGCCCAGGGGCCCACATTGGCTTAATCCGGCCCAGGTAAAGGGTAGATGCAATTACGATTCGGATAAAACTGCCAATACTCAACATATCGGCCATTAGGGTGCCCTAACCTTCAATCACTTATGGCATTCATTGGTTTTAGCACAGAAACGTACAAGTATGTATACAAAGTGTTTTAGTAAGAAGTGTAATAAGCCTTATAAATCAGTAGTCCATTATAATACAGTGCTAAGGTTGGTGTTACAGTACAGACAGGAATGTAATCCTTCAGGCTGGGAGTGATGGTAATTGGGACACTGGGTGGTACTGGCGCCAGTTCATAGTGGATTTTCTGCAATGAGTGCTATGATGGCTTCATTTGCTTTCTTTTGAGGAGTACAGAATTTTGTTAGCATTTTCCTTATGAGATAAGTTCCCAATCTTACTACAGTAAAACAGACAAGGATCATCACTAGTATATGAGTCTGTGTTTGTAAGACACCTGAAAACCACCCTCCAATTTCCTTAAACCAGGTTGCTGGATTCATCCATGAGAACCAACCTTCAGTGGTAAGATAATATTCAGAATAATTATATTTATTTCTAAATTCTATAAGTTCTTTTACTTTTTTAAATGTTCATATATAGGCGCGGGAAAATTATCTGCAACCAGGGCCGCCGAGAGGGGGGGGGGGGCGGATACTAATTACCCAGGCATGCCAGGAGGCCCGGGCCCTCACTGTTCACGGGGGGGATAGGGGGGAGGGGGTTTGACAGTTTGGGGCTCTGTCCCTTCATTGGTGGGGGGAGCAGGGTTGTAAAAAAAAAAGAGATATACTTACGTGATCACGGTGCCGGCGTCCATCCTCCTTCCTCTCTGCTCTGTTTACACTGACTGCCGGGCGTGACGTCATCAAGTCACATCTGACAGTCAGTGAGGAGCAGCGCAGAGAGGACCAAGAAAGAAGAAAGAAGACAGAAGACAGAAGAAAAGAGAGGAGAGGAAAGGAAAAAAGCTAATACAAGTGTAAGAAAAAAAAAGGTTGAAAAGCACAGTGTGAGGATAGAGATAGGCACACCATGAGGAAAAAGGGGGACGGGGAGAGAGAGGCACACCATGAGGAAAAAGGGGGACGGGGAGAGAGAGGCACACCATGAGGAAAAAGGGAGAGAGAGAGAGGCACAGTATGAGAAAAAAGGGAGAGAGAGAGAGGCACAGTATGAGGAAAAAAAGTGGGGGCAGCAGAAAGGCACAGAGTGATGGAGAGCGGGGGCAGCATGGCACAGTGATGGAGAGGGGGGGCAGCATGGCACAGTGATGGAGAGGGGGGGCAGCATGGCACAGTGATGGAGAGGGGGGGCAGCATGGCACAGTGATGGAGAGGGGGGGCAGCATGGCACAGTGATGGAGTGGGGGGCAGGATGGCACAGTGATGGAGAGGGGGGGCAGCATGGCACAGTGATGGAGAGGGGGGGCAGCATGGCACAGTGATGGAGAGGGGGGGCAGCATGGCACAGTGATGGAGAGGGGGGCAGGATGGCACAGTGATGGAGAGGGGGGGGCAGCATGGCACAGTGATGAAAGAGAGGCAGGGCAGGATGGCACAGTGTGATGAAGTGGGGGGGGGCAGCATGGCACAGTGTGTTGATGGGGGGCCAGGTGAAGGGGGAAAAGCAGCATGGAGTATGTCAGTGTCATCATAAGGGGTCCACGACAGTAATGTGTCTGTGTGAAGGCACAGGGGGCTTGTGGCAATGTAGTGTGAGGTGGGTGGTGGCTAATTAACGGGTGCAATTTTGTTTGTGGGGTAATGGTTGGGCAATTTTATAGTGCGGACTATTAATTTAAGATGGGGTGGTTTGGGGGCTACTGAATATGGGGGAGAATAAGGTCTCTTTATTAAATGTGCCTATGAATTATTTAATGTCAGTGATGGTTGCGGGAAATAGGTATATTTCTGAAATGTAAATACTATTAATTTATTGCTGGGGCTGTTTGTAGGGAGGGAAATAGGTTTATTTATTAAATGTGAATACTATTATTTTAATGTTGGGGCTGGAGGAAGGCCTAATTGTTAATCGTGGGTGCTATTGATTTAACGCCGGGCTGGCTGTCATTTTCTAAATGCACCCATTTTTTTTCCAAATAGGGCCCCCAACATTCCAGGATCCAGACAAGCCACAACTAAGGAAACCTGCAGCCACAGGTGGTGAAAGTGAGAAGAACAGGTAGGAGAGAGCAGAAGAGTGTGTGAAATGTTGTGATTCTAGTGGGTCAATCACAATTTTTGGTGACACAACAATGCAAGTTTTTTTTCTGTAAGAGGGTTTCCTGGGCAGGACAAGTGATTCCTAGCCACGCCCCCAATTGTATGACCACACCCACATTTTTGTGGGTGTGGTCGTACAATTGTGTGTGTGGTCGTACACATTTTTGGTGGGTGTGGTTGTACAATTTTTTTGTGCCGCACAAAATTTTTGGGGTGGTACAAATTTTTGAGGGGATTTTTTTTTTTTGGCCACACAAAAATGTCTTGGTCGCACAAACTTCGCGGCGGCACAAAAAATGTTTAATTCTCAGCTATAAGGAGGGCCCCGTGAAGTTGTTGTAGCGGGGCCCTGAATTCCTCTTGGCAGCCCTGCCTGCCTCCAAAATCTCATCAGTCACATCACCAAATAATTTGGCGATCCTCCAAATATGGATAAGGATAGTCCCACTTTCATATACCATGGTTGATATATGAAGTCACTTCGTTCGTGACTTCTGAAGGGCTCTTTTATACAACATATGGGACAGACTATGTTTTGACTCTATGTCCTTTTCTATCCATCCTCTACCTCCTATTGGCAAAAATGTATATGCCTGGTGACCACACACATAATAGTATACTTCAGGTAGTTTTTGCTATCCTCCTTGTATAATATCTCTGGCATACCACAACAATCTTGAGACATTCCTACTTGGATACCATCCCACTATACTATTTGCTTCTGCCACAGTAACATTTTTACACCATGTGTCAGTGTTCAAAGTAGTCTGGTTCAATAATCGATCCCAATATGTTACACTTGTTTGATACTTGTTATGGCTCACGCCCCAGGCATCAACTCCTAGAACCGCTTCAGAGGTCTTCGCCTATAGCAGCCGCCTTTCCCGTAGAGCTGAACTTGCTCACAGGTACTATGATGCCCCCAGGTCTTGGTCTCTAGTAGTAGGAGCTGATACCTGAGAACGTAGCGAGGTGTTAACACGGATGTGGAGTTAAAATCCCGGCAAGGTATATTTGGTAGCCGGCAAACAGCAGCGTCTAGGTCCAGGCCAGAAGTCGAAAGGTCACAGGCAGTACGGCAGTGTCGAGGTCCAGGCTAAGGGGTCAGGGTCACAGGCAAATACGAAGAATCAGAATCCAGGCCAAAGGTCAAGGGTCACAGGCAATCCACAAAGTCAATATCCAGGCAAGGGTCAGCAACAGTAATCAAAGAGGAAATAGCAAGCAAGGAGCAAAATACAGCAGGGTAGTATGCAGGGTAGCAGGGACTATAACCGGCAGGGATGCTTTGCCCCTTCCTGCCTTAAATACTAATGTGGGCCAATGAGAGTGTACAGCCCCAGGAGGAATAATTAGTCAGCTGGCCCCTTCATAATTTGCGCACGCGCCCAGCTGTCCTGGATGCCGGAGCGCTGAGCTACACACTGAAAGCATCCCGACCGATGCCTTAGCAACGGCCGGGACAACCCGGAAGTGACGTCCCGGTCGTCATGATGACGGCCGGGACGCTGGGGCAAGGAGTCGCGGCGGAAATTAATGTAGGAGTCATGTCTACAGTCATAGTCAAAAGTTTTGAGGACGCCACAAGTATTGGTTTTCACAAAGTTTGCTGCTTCAGTATTTTTAGACCTTTTTGTTAGATTTTGCTATGGTATACTGAAGTACAATTACAAGCATTTTATAAGTGCCAAAGGCTATTATTGACAATTACATTAAGTTTATGCAAAAAGTCAATATTTGCAGTGTTGACCCTTCTTTTTGAAGACCTCTGCAATTCGCTCCGACATGCAGTCAATCAACTTCTGGGCCACATACTGACTGATGGCCGCCCATTCTTACCTAAAAAATGCTTGGAGTTTCTCAAAATTGTGGGTTTTTGTTTGTCCACCCGCCTCTTGAGGATTGACCACAAGTTCTCAATGGGATTAAGGTATGGGGAGTTTCCTGGTCATGGACCTAAAATTTTGATGTTTTGATCCCCGAGCCACTTAGTTATCACTTTTGCCTTATGTCAAGGGGCTCCATCATGCTGGAAAAGGCATTGTTCGTCACCAAACTATTCTTGGATGGCTGGGAGAAGTTGCTCTTGGAGGATGTTTTGGTATCATTCTTTATTCATGGCTGTGTTCTTAGGCAAAATTGTGAGTGAGCCCACTCCCTTGGCTGAGAAGCAACCCCACCCATGAATGGTTTCAGGATGCTTTACTGTTGGCATGACACAAGACTGATGGTAGAGTCACCTTTCCTTCTCCAGACAAGTGTTTTTCCAGAGGCCCCAAACAAGGGGATTCATCAGAGAAAATTACTTTACCCTAGTCCTCTGCAGTCCAATCACTGTACCATTTGCAGAACATCAGTCTGTTCTTGATGTTTTTGCTGGACAGAAGTGTGCACTCACACCTGCCTGCTGCCATTCCTGAGCAAGCTCTGCACTAGTGGTGCCCTGATCCAGCAGCTGAATCAACTTTAGGAGACGCTTGCTGGACTTTCTTGGGCACCCTGAAGCCTTCTTCACAACTATTGAACCTCTCTCCTTGAAGTTCTTGATGATCCGATAAATGGTTGATAGGTACAATCTTATTAGCAGCAATATCTTTGCCTGTGAAGCCCTTTTTGTGCTATGCAATGATAACTGCATGTGTTTCCTTGCAGAAAACCATGGTTAACAGAGAAAGAACAATGATTTCAAGCACCACCCTCCTTTTAAAGCTTCCAGTCTGTTATTCTAACTCAATCCGCATGACAGAGTGATCTCCAGCCTTGTCCTCATCAAAACTTTTGGCCATGACTGTAATATTACCTTATGGAAAAGTAACTTCTGCTTGCTCAATGAGCCTTCCCAGATTATTATTGGTAGCATTTACCTGTATACATTTATTATTGGGGGTCGATGTCTTACATATCTGTATCATCCCTTGATAAGTTATATTTCTCTTGGCCGTCCACCATGGAGGAGAGGTCCACCCCACCACATACAGTGATACCTTGGTATTATTAAACCCGTGACCTGTTAGACTGTTGGAGGCTGTCCACTTTCACCATCTGGTAATTTCATTTCACTCCAAGGAACTGACACAGCTAATTATGGCATGTTTTTTTTTTATGATATTGGAGAATCGGTACATATCCAGCAATCACTGACATTATCCAATGCTTCAGTGTACATATAATATATATTCACAAACTTATTGTCCCATGCCTCCTTCAAATGTTTATGTAGCTCTCTTATGCTACAATTGTGATACATTAATTTCTCATCTAGATCCTTTTCCTGTTTATAAGGATCTATGAACAGGTCCCATACCCTGTTCATAGAATGTGATACCCATACATGTTACTTCCTAAGGCACATATCATATTACCTTAATTGGTCGAAGGCCTAAAAGGGTGTATTGCCCTGTCATCATGTAACGATCTCTGTAATTTTAAAACAAACAGAATAATAACAGTCCTAATTACTCCCCTTATTTATTTTCTTGCAATGAGATGCGTGGATCCAAGTGTCTCGTCCTGCCACCTTTACTAATGTTGGGGTGGTGAGAATGATCTGATATGGGAGTCCAGTTCTTTTCTCACATGCATTTTTTATGCACACCCAGTCTCCTGGGTGGGGGTTATAAGTGTCATCAGACAAGTTCGGATCTGGAATAGAAGCATATACCCTGTGGTGTATTTGAGTTAGTTCTTGTTGCAATCGTTTCGCATATTGAGTTAAATCTGCATGTTCATGCTGTAATTGCTGAGGAAAATAACAGCCCATAGATTGTAAGCTTGCGAGCAGGGCCCTCTTACCTCTCTGTCTGTATTACCCAGTATTGTTTTATTAATGTTTGTTCCCAATTGTAAAGCGCTACGGAATTTGCTGGCACTATACAAATAAATGTTGATGATGATCCTGTCCTAGCAGGGGTTCCAAACAGAATTTCATATTGGGTTAAGACATGCTTTTTACTAGGACTATTTCTTATTGAAATGAGATCCAATGGAAGGAATTCTAACCAGTTTTTCAGAGTTCCAGACATTAATTTCTGCAACTTTATTTTAATCGTACCATTCAGTCTTTCTACCTTGCTACTACTTATTGCTAGAGGTTGTAGAGAGCTTGAGAAATGCCTAGATCAGCTAATACGTGTCCTAACACTTCTCCAGTGAGATGTGTTTCCCTATTACTTTCTATTACCTCCAGGACACCATATCTGCAAACTACTTCTGACATCAATTTCTTTCCTATGGTTCTGGTATTTGCTGTCCTACAGGGCCAGACTTTGGGCCAACCAGAGAAAAGAGGTTCACACACAGAAGAACATACTCCTATCCTGCAACTTTAGGTAGCTGTATAAAAGCAATTTGTAATCTTTGCAATGGATAATGAGCTTTAGGCATGGTTTTAACAGGCACTGGGACAGTTTTGCCAGGATTATGCAAAGCTAATATTGTACAGCATGTAGTATGAGGTTGTGCGAGCCTGGATGAAGCCTGGTGCTAGCCAGTACTTTTAGAAGGCATTTACCATCATGACCCTTGAAACGTGTGTCATTGGGCCATTAATGGGTAAAATGAACAAGACAGGCAGCAGCGATGAGCTACTACCCATACCCTATCCGCTCTTCTCTTTTACAGACGCCTGTTTCTGCATCTGCTTTAGTATGTCAAAATCAAATGCCTCAACTGTCACAGTTAGTGTATTAACAGTACAGGGCCTCAAGGCTGCTTCCTTGGCTGCCTGGTCTGTAAGTGCATTTCTTTTAACCTCTAGAGCATTGTCTCAGGTGGGTGCCCTCATCCTCACCACAGCCACCTGCCTGCAGAGCAGCAAATAGCGATCAAATACAATCAGCATGTTTGATTAGTTTCCTTGAGGACCCCATAAATTCCCTGCTCTTCCAAATAGGGCCTTAGTCATGTGCTACAACAAATGCAAAACAGGAATCTGTGTAAATGTTGACTGTCTGTCCTTTAGCATATATACAGGCTGCTGCCAGAGCTCGCAGTTCTGCTTTTTGCGCTGAGCTGCTGGCTGGTAATGCTTACTGTATTAAAATTTCAGTTGTTTCAGATTTCATTGGTTCAAGGCAATCATGAAGACATTCTGAAAAATATTGAGTAATTGAGTATCATTTCATCTTCCTACAGTATTCTCCTGTTGTGCACCCAGTGATAACATACTGTTGCCACTGGGTCCAAAACTGTACATCTTTTGATGGTGGTTTTGGAAGGTGTAAGTAAAGCTATCTCAAATTTTGTGCGTCCTGCAGTTGACAGGAGTGATAGTGCGGGAGCATGGATAATAGCCTATAAAGTCTTAAGTCTTTTTTTCTAAAGCACAGTAGTCATTACTCAGCAGAGTCTATATGACTTAAATCTTTCTAGTGTCTACTTATGTTTGCTGTGGCTGTGGCCTCACACTAACCAAAACATATTGCAAACTTCTACTCATTGAGAGTTGAATAAAATCAGTCTGGATTACCTGGAAGGGTCCCTCTGTAGCTGGGGGGTATGCTGGTTCTGTGGGAACATGGCATCCAGGATTTGTCTGTAAACAGGTTAAACATCTAGCACAGAATTTTTCCGCTAGGTAAAGAATCCCAGTACCATTAGGATTTTAGCAATTGAGACATAGCAGACTTTGATAAGTGTGTTAAACCACAACTAAGCTGTGCCAAAACAGGGTACAAACTTTTTGGGTGCAGAAAGCTTACCATCATTTCTGTGCCATAAACCTGTGTGGCCTGGTTCACATTCTCCCTCTGTCAGCTGGAGACCTCCCGTGAAGAACAATCTTTTTGCATAGAGATTGGTATTCACTCAATAGGGATTACGATAACTGTCATTATTTTGCGTTTGTTCTTTTACCCCTTTTTCTGCTGCTGACTTTGCTACTTTGTCAGCTCTGGAATTAGACAATTCCCCAATCAGTGTGTATGTTGTTGCATGTTCATTATGCTTTGGAGTGTGCGACATGCTGTTCAGTATCAATATGTTTTCACCCCTCCTTCACACCATTATCAGTTAACCAGTGAACATTTCACGCAGTGTTTCTTTGTGAAACCTATCAGTAATGCTATGCGTTCCATGCCATGTAAAAGTGATTTCCTCATAGAGGCAGTTCCCAGTCTTACAAGCAGGGAGTGTAAGAGTGATGTGATCTGTGTGTGTTTTTGTAGCCACTCCTATTTCATCATCACCCAGTACAGCCCCTTTGAAAGACTCTGATTTTCCTTCCTATTTCTAAATAATTTGTTCACGAACAACCCCCTACACACTCCTCAAGCATTCAGTAATTTCGAAAGCAACACTGCTCCTCTCATAAGCCAGAGTACCCTTGTTACACACCTCACTTATTGTTTGCACTAAATCACTCACAAGGGTTCACATAACATTTTCCCAACAGAATTGCCTTTTAACACATATTCATGCATCCCTTTGGAGTTTTATGTTTCCCTAACAAAAGTACAAATGTATTCACTTGCTAAACAAGTCCCGCTATTCCGTGAAATACCTTCATATTGATATCCAGAAATGTATTAAAATTATACTTGTGGCTGTATGACTTATAAATAACTTAAGGTATAAATTTATTTAAAGGAAGTAGCGCAGTGCGCTTATTATATATAATTGCAAATGTACTTATTTTTAATATTGTGCATATTTTGGTATAGGAAATGTCTTGTTTGGGGTTTTGTAACTTTGTTAGAGGAAATCTTCAAATAGGCATATGTGGGGAGGGAGTCTGTTTTTTTTGATGTGAAGTGTCAAATGCCTGCTCTGGCCTGAAGGCCCGGCAGGGAAACGTTACCTGTATCCTAGTTAAAGTAAAAGAAAATATCTGATCAATGTGATTTAGGATATCACAGATTACTGCAAATTTTGGTAAGTATAAATTACATTTAAATCCATGTTTGGGGAAACACATTGCATCCTGATATTAAAAATAACTCAGACTTCAGGGGGCTGACTTACCCCCTGCGAGGCTGTGTCCAAAACTGTATAAAACAGCACTGTTTTGTCCTGAAATGTATCATTCTTGTTTCTTCTGACCTCTTGATTACTGGTACCTTAAACCAGTGTGAAAGCAAATAAACATCACTTGCTTTAAAGACCTGCTTGACAACTTCTTCCACGCTGAAATTCCTGTGACCAACAGATTAGACCCAACTCTAATCCGTTCCCGGCTGTACTGAGGTTTGGACCCAGATTTCCGGCACCACCGCTCTGCCCGCTAACCAGCAGCTCTGGCCAGTGTGATAGGCCAGAGGGAAACCATCCACAGCAACCCTGATCTATAGGAAGAGGTCAGGGGTACCAGCCCAAGTACACCAGCAAGGGGTTACCCTAGCAGTGACAGTTACCAAGAAGGAACGCTGTTCTGGATGCCGTGAAGGAGTCCAGTGGTGGCAGCATTGTAAGCCCCTCCTACTGCGGTTAGAGGGCGCATTTGGGATAACAAAAGGGAACGGTGGCAAAGTAAGCCCAGCCGGTTCCCAGCAACAACAGACAGGGTGGCATAGACGGTCCATCCTGTCACAATACTCATTCAAGATTAGAAGGTAAACAATTACATCTTTCAGCCTATACATATATACAATGACAAAGCATATTGCAGAGGTTATCCTTCTAGCAATACAGCACAAAACAAATATAAAGACACTCACAAGAGGAAGAAAAATTAACTGATATCTTACAGCCTACACCTGTGGAGCTACAAGTCCCAGCATTAAACCAAATACAGATCAGCTTCAATGTGTTGTTACCACTGCAAAGACATTTTTATTACTCTTGAATTATTGAAGCATACTCTAAAAACTTTTTTTTTTCTTAATTATACATGCAATGTCAAATAAACAAAACATAGTTTTTTTCCCCAAGATTTCTTTCAGTGTGAGGGAAAGATTTTCGCCCGCAGGTGCTGTAGCCCCTCCTTCCTCCCTCAACACGCTAAAATCCTCATACAGAAAGGGAGGGGTAAATTCCATTCTCCACACCCCGTTCACTTCTAAACTACATTCATCCATGCCATTAACATTGTCTGCAATGTCTCCCACTAAATCACATTCATCACATGTGAAACATACAAAGCAAAACAGACAATCAATGTGATTTACCAGATCACAGGTCTTACCGAGCAGTGAGACAAACAGCGTGGATTTACTGTAAATGGTCTTGGGATGCTTTCAAATGTCAGTAAGAATCTGATTGTAACCATTCCCCTGCTACAAGGTCCATGCTGCACATCTGTTCCTTTATTTCTCTAATTCTAACTCGTACACCAATCTCTCTGCCAATTTATGCCACTGATATGTCTGTTTCTAGGCATTTGTCCCGTATACGGGGTATGTCTATTAAATAACGAGACTGATAAAATAACTCACCTTTATTATTTGGTATTGCAAATTTAATGTTTGTCCCCTTTAATATACTCCCCATTTGCACTAAAACATCGCTGTAGTCTTGTTTTCCATTTTTTTTATCCCAAATACGCCCCTCCTGTTGCAATAGGAGGAGCCTGCTGCCACCACTAGGCTCTTACACCGGCACTTAGAACTGCTTCTTTATGGGTAACTCTCACTGCTAGGGTACACCTGGGCTGGTATACCTGACCTCCTGCCTTCAGATCAGGTTTGCTGTGGATGGTTCCCCCCTGGCCTATCACACTGGCCAGAGCTGCAGGTAGTGGGCAAAACGTTGGTACTGGAATGCTGGGTCCATCTCAGATCAACCGGAGAAAGGATTAGATTTGAGTCTAATCTGTAGGTCACAGGGATTTAGAGCAGGGTAAGTAGTCATCAAAGCAGGTTCTTGAAGCAAAATATGGTTTATTAGCTCAAGTAGTCCTAACAAGGACAGTTCACACGCCAGTCTGTGGTACTAGTGATCTTTCCAGAAGTATAGATGGTACAAGAATGATAGATTACATGCTCAAACAGCTTGCTCTTTACACAGTTCTGACAAAACTCCTGGCAGAGGGTATGCCAGCCACCTGATCCAAGATGGTTCCGCAACGTCTGAGCTATTTTTAGTATCAGGATAGGATATGTTTTCCCAAACATGGATTTACATGCAATGCAAAGCTAACAATATTTACACTACTCTGTTATGTGCTAAAACTTGATGCTTGCATTATCTGCGATGCAGCCACGCCAGACAGAAAGGCAGCGGCCCCCTGCTGGGTATACAGGCTAAACAGGTGTTTGTCACTTCACACAAAAATACTTACTTAGCATTTCCTGCTATTAGCAAACAGACTTCTTCTAGCAAAGTTACAAACCCAAATAATGACACTTCCATACAAAACACATCCCAATGTAACACGATAAGTGCATTTGCAATTATATACATTGGTGCCTGTACTACAAATTGAAATACATTTCTACAATAATTTATTTCTACATGATCCAGCCACAAATAAGTTATTTATAAGTGATCCATTATTTATAAGGTGCGGAATCTAACGTGCCCCTGGTATTCACCAGGAACCCCCGCAAGGAGGTATGGACTCCACCGCAGGAGACACGCAGGCCGCGGTCCTTCCCCAAGTCAGATAGCGAGGCATGTGAGAAGAATGGTCAGACAAGCCGGGTCGGTAACGGTGCTATCAAATAGAAGTACACAAGGAGTATTCGGAGGGATGGTGAGACAAGCCGGGTCGGTAATATTCTGGAGATGCAGTACAACAGGGAAATCCAAAAGGGGTAGTCAAAATGGTCCGGGTCAAAGGGTCACAGGCAGGCAGAAGAGTCAGAAGAGGAAACTGGATACAGGAACGCTGGAGGCAGGTAAGTGGACCTGATACTCTGGCACTGAAAGGAAGCCAGGAAGTGCCTTATAAAGATGGAGCAGCCAATGGGGAGCTGGTGGGCGGCAGCGCTGTCATCAGCTGTTGCCGAGAATGAAGAGTAGCATCCCATTGCCTAGCAACGGGACGCGCATGCGTAGACGGAAGTGCAGCATCTGGTTGCCACGAGGGGACAGTACAGGCGACCTTCCCAGAGAGACCGCGGGACGGCGCCTGACACCAGTGATCCTCTGGTGGTTACTTGCTAGATCTCCATCTTTTACACTGTTTATCAATGAAACTTTGAGAGATGTGTATCACTGCTTCCTTGGTCCAATGGTTGAATGTTTCATGCCATGGACAGACGTGAATGGATCATACAGCATGTAGAGAGATGTCAGTCTCTAGATAAGGTCCCAGGATCCTGGTCATAGTTTGTTTCACCACTGGGTTACAAACAACGCGTTTCACCCTCTATCGTTTTCCTCCAGGCTTACTATTATAAAGTCTTGTATATGCACATTGATATAATAATGTTGACATCCGCAATAACAAAGCAAAGAAAATGATTTCAGGTGTAAATAAAGAATATTTTAATAAACACTATATAATTTGCCCACACCCATTTTCAAAGAGTACATTTCTAAACAAATAAAATGCACCATCTATTTTGAATGTAATTAATTGTTAATAGCTACATGAAATATACGTATAAATTACTTCTAGTAACATATAAGACCATTAACAAACTGCATCAACATACATCTCCTCCTGCGTCTCAATATATCCCCAACTTAACCCCTCCACCCTGAACATGACCTGAACCTCTCACCCACATTATTTGCTCCAGTTTCCGGTTACAGGCTACAACCACTCTGTACAACAAGAGTCTGTCTGTTTGTTAATGTTTTATTACCGTGTTTGTTCCCACTTGTAAAACCCTGCAGATTATGCTGGCGCTATATACACAAATGTTCATAAAAAAATAGCTTTGTGAATAACACTACATGTGGTTCAGTTTTCTATTGTAATATGACACTTTTTTTTCTCCTAAAATAAAAGCAATAAGAATAATACATTAATGTCTATTTGCTGTGCAACATCTTCTCGAACAGAAGAGGTCCCAATATTAGTGGAATGGTAAATTATATTGTATCTACACCCAGGAGCGCCATCTAGTGACGCCCTATGAAACAGCTGCCTGTCTGTTGATTTTCTTTTTATTATTCTTATTCTTTATTTATATGGCGCCACAAGGTTTTCGTAGCGCCAATACAAGATACAATAACAGTAGAGCATAACAGTACAGAGTACAAAAGTACAGAGCAAAATGAGTAAAACCACACTCCAAACATAGCAAGTACAGTGACGTTGGAGAAGAAGAAATGGTATTGAGACAGGGGAGAAGAGGGCCTTGCTAATAAGAGCTTACATACGAAAGGAAGGGAAAACAGACAGCAGGCATGACAGGAATCCGTGGAGGGGATCAAGCGCAAGAGGAGACCGGGAAGTGGGAGATAGGGAGAACACAGGTGGTGAAAGGTAGGTGGATGGCCGATAGGCTTTAAAGGAACAGATGGGTTTTGAAAGCCCGTTTGAAGGTGCTTAGATTAGGAGACAGACAGAAGGAGCGAGGGAGGTCGTTCCAGTGAAGGGGGGCAGGACGGGAGAAGTCTTGAATTCTGGCTTGGGATGAGGTAATCAGAGTGTAGGAGAAGCAACGTTGGCCGAACGCAGGGAACGGACAGAAGTGTGAATAGAGAGGAGGTTAGAGATATAAGGAGCAGTGGAATGGGAGCTTGTAGGTGACGGTGAGGAGTTTAAAAAGGAGTCTGTAGAGGAAAGGGAGCCAGTGTAGGGCAAGGCAGAGAGTGGATGCAGAGAAAGAGCGGCGTGAAAGAAAGAGGAGTCTTCATTGAGAATAGAGCAAAGAGGGGCAAGGTGAGGGGAAGGTTGCAGTAATCGAGGTGGGAGATTATGAGAGCGTGGATAACGGTTTTGGCGGCATCCTGAGAAAGGAAGGGTCAAATGCGGGCAATATTCCATAGTTGGAAACGACAGGATTGGGAGATTGAAGGTGGGGGCAAAAGAGTGAGTAGTCAAGGGTGACACCCAGGCAGCGGAGTTGAGGAACAGGAGAGATGGTGGTGTTATTAACGGTGACGGAGAGATCAATGTGGGGTGGAGATTTAGAAGGAGGAGAATCAATGGGGGGTATTCAATTGTCAGTGAGTTTTTTTTCCCCACAGCGTTAAAAATAAAAAAATCTCCCGCGGATTTTTGACGGCAATAGCGACCGTTTTGAGTTAGCACAGTGGAAAAACTCATGCAATTCAATTGAAAAAGAGGAAACGCTGCCCCCGCGTGTTAAACATTGTGTTTGCGAGTTTTTAGGGGAGTTTTAACATGGTCATATATAACAAAAAAAAAAGTTTTGCATACATTTCCATACATTAGATCAGGGGTGTCCAACCTTTTAGCTTCCCCAGGCCACATTGGAAGACGACGAGTTGGTTTGGGCCGCACATAAAATACACTAACACTAACGATAGCTGATCATCCAAAAAAACATAGAAAACATAGTTAACATATTAAACTTACTTGGAAATGAAGTTAGTAAGAGTTAGGAAACCTGTTGCAGAATCATGATTAAAGCAGTAGTCCCATTACCAGTCCCATTACCAGCTACAATTTAGCTTACCTGCATGTGTCCCTTAGTGGAGTTCGGAGAATTAAATGCCAAAAACTGCACCCATGAATCATTTTTTTTATTGAAATGGTCACCGATATAGGTAGCATCAGGAGGACTAATAGAAATCTACAGAGATTTAAAGATAGGGTGGCCTGGAAAAATGGCTCATGGAGCAGCCTCCGATGAGGGTAACAGTGGGTGATAATTTCACCCTACTCAGCACTGCACTTTTAAAACGGTTTAAAATATTAAAAATACAATCATCTCTGAATATTTATATTAGATACATAGAGAGAACACAGCTAGTTCATAATTGCATGGTGCAGAAAGTCCAAATACAGAGTAACAACAATAAGATACTGGATAATCTTTCACTGCTGCTGATAGTTCGCGCGGGTGACTCCTCTGTGCTGCGCTACACAATGGATGTTGGGTGTGATGACGTCACCCCCGACATTCACTGCAAGCACCGCACGGAGGAGGAGACCAGGGAGGGAGCCGGAGCGCCAGCTGACGTGACCCCAAGGTAAGTATTTTCTTTTTTTTGCCAGGATTTTTTTTTTCATTAACAGTGCTGCCCCCTTGCCACAACCAAAACTCCTGCTGGGCCACATTTACAGGCGTGCTGGGCCGCATGCGGCCCGCGGGTTGGACAACCCTGCATTAGATTGTATTACACATTGATAATATCTACATTACAGGACTTTCTTTAGCATATTTTTTAATTGAACTTCTTTTTACCATAGAATCATCTATACCATGTCAAAACACATTGCTACATTCATATTTGTACCAAAAACATACATAAATATAATTAGTGATTTTATTTTTTTAATGTTTATTTTATTTTTATTATTTTTTCACAAGAAAATCAACTTACACAAGTTAGGCATTAGTGATAAACATAAGTTTAACTTTTTTTTCCACATCATTACATGATTTCAAATACTTTTCAGAGGTTTTTTATTTTTAACACACCCCAAAAAGGTGCGAGGTAAAACAGCACATTGGCGTGTTTAACGCGCCGCGTTAAAAAATAATTGAATAGCTTTTAATGCGGCTGCCTCTCGCACACCCTATACTTTCAATAGACCTTCTACAAGCGCGAGAGGACCGTTTTGTGAAAAAAAATCGGTAAGGTTAACCTGCTCGAAAATTATAAAAAAAAAAAGCGTTAAAATTACTTAAAGCGGTGAAAAAAAACCCAACTCGCTGACAATTGAATACCCCCTAATGAGTTCAGTTTTAGCAATGTTGATTTTGAGAAAAGGTGAAGACATCCAGGAGGAGATGGCGGAGAGGCAGTCAGATACATGAGAGAGAAGCAGTGGGGGGGGGGGGGGGGATAGGAAAGGTCAGGAGAAGAGTTGAATGTCATCAGCGTAGAGGTGATACTGGAGACCAAAGGAAGAGATGAGATTGTTCAGGGAAGTAGTGTACAGTGAAAAAAAAAGAGGGCTGAGAATAGAGCCCTGAGGGACAGCGGGACGGGTGGAGAAGATGGAGCGGGAGTGGAAACAGAGAAGGAGCGGTTGGCAAGGTAAGAGGTGAACCAAGTGAGGACAGTGTCAAAGGCCGTGGAGAGGTCCTGAAGGATGTGCAGGGAGGTGACCCCTGGATTTAGCATAGAGAAGATCATTGGTTACTTTGGCTGGGGCGGTTTTAGTGGAATGGAGGAGGCAGAAACCTAATTGTAGAGGGTCAAGGAGGGAATTGTCCGAGAGGTGCCTGGTGCTGCGGTTGCAGACAATCCTCTCAAGTAGTTTAGAGGCAGTTTAGCGGAGATAAGTGAAATGGGGCGGTAGTTAGCGAGTGAGGTGGTGTCAAGTCTGATGGCCTCAATTTTGGTGGAGAAAAAGGAGGCGAAGTTTGTAGTAGAGAGGGGGAGTATTATAACGGTGGGAGAGGAGTGTGGTGAATGTGGCAAAAAGGCCTTTATTTTTATTTAGGACCTTTTTGTCAAAGCGAGTTATAAATGCATCACTAAATAGTGTCTAAAGTGCATTTTAGATTTGACCAATTTTATGAGCACTTATGTGCGAAAAAGTGCTAAAGGATCATTTATACCTTTATAATTGTGGGTTCCAAAATTAACTTTTTTGAAAAATTTCCATATTACTCATCTTAGTGGAAGAAAAATGGACATTCTTAATGAGGATATATGGGGACATATGGAGATATATACTGGCATATTGGGGTTTGTAAAAGAAATCGTGATCCATCAGAGCAGGCCACCACGGTACATGATCATCAGCATTTATTTATATAGCGCCAGCAAAATCCGTAGCGCTTTACAATTGGATCCGGCTCTCATGTGCCCACTTGTAGGTGCTTTCGGCGGTGGACACTGTGTGGTCTGACACCTTTCTATCACATCTATCACATCCAGTCAGAGCCGGATTTAGACCTCATAGGGCCCCCCCCCCCTTCACCCTAGCACTCCCCCCCCCCACCCAGTGAAACAATCCATAGCAATGCATTTTTTTTTATTATTTTTTTAAAGCATAGATTATATTAACTGTTAATACCTACTAGAGAAGGTAGTGCAGACAATGATATACCAGTAAATATTAACTTTTAATTAAATCCTTACATAAAACAGAGCACAAATAATGTTATACATAGCTTCAATTAATTACATTTAAATAATAGGAGTTTTTTCAATAATCTGTTATAATGATTACTTTTCATTACTCAGGTTTGCTGATGAAAAGAAAGGTTATTTCACTCCCTGACGGTTGGTATTATTGGCCCAACTCTGCGCACTGTACCTTGATCCTCCGTATGATGTCACTTCAGTCCCTGCACGCCCAGTCCAAGCACCCTGAGCCTGTGTAAGCTCTCACAGCTCCCTCCTACAAAAAATTTATTTTGCCAAATAAGTTGAAGTACAGAAGAGAAAAAAATATCCCCAACACATCACTTTTGCTCCTTCACACTGTTTCCCCTTTAGTACACTGTACTCCCTTCATCATCACACTGTACTCCCTTCATCATCTCACTGTGCACCCTTCATCATCTCACTGTGCCCTCCATCATCACACTGTGCCCTCCATCATGCTTTTGCCCTTTTATCTTCACACTGTGCACCTTTCATATTTTTAATCCCCTTGTTTATTTCACCTCACACGGCCTGTTCCACATTTCTGTCATCATGCCCCTCTGCTACATATTTTTTCCATTATTCCCCTCATGCCCCTCTGATACTAATTATTGCCATCATGCCCCTCTGCTACTTATTATTGCCATCATGCCCCTCTGCTACTAATTATTGGCATCATGACCCTCATGCCCCTCTGCTACATATTATTGGCATCATGCCCCTCTGCTACATATTATTGGCATCATGCCCCTCTGCTACATATTATTGGCATCATGCCCCTCTGCTACATATTATTGGCATCATGCCCCTCTGCTACATATTATTGCCATCATGCCCCCCATATACATATTATTGCCATCATGCCCCCCATATACATATTATTGCCATCATGCCCCCCATATACATATTATTGCCATCATGCCCCCTCATATATTTAATATTGCCATCATGCCCCCTCATATATTTAATATCGCCATCATGCCTCCTCATATACTTAATATTGCCATCATGCTCCCTCATATACTTAATATTGCCATCATGCCCCTCATATACTTAATATCGCCATCATGCCCCCTCATATACTTAATATCGCCATCATGCCCCCTCATATACTTAATATTGCCATCATGCCCCCTCATATACTTAATATCGCCATCATGCCCCCTCATATATTTAATATTGCCATCATGCCCCCTCATATACTTAATATTGCCATCATGCCCCCTCATATATTTAATATCGCCATCATGCCCCCTCATATACTTAATATTGCCATCATGCCCCCTCATATACTTAATATTGCCATCATGCCCCCTCATATACTTAATATTGCCATCATGCCCCCTCATATATTTAATATTGCCATCATGCCCCCTCATATACTTAATATCGCCATCATGCCCCCTCATATATTTAATATTGCCATCATGCCCCCTCATATACTTAATATCGCCATCATGCCCCCTCATATATTTAATATTGCCATCATGCCCCCTCATATACTTAATATTGCCATCATGCCCCCTCATATACTTAATATCGCCATCATGCCCCCTCATATATTTAATATTGCCATCATGCCCCCTCATATACTTAATATTGCCATCATGCCCCCTCATATACTTAATATTGCCATCATGCCCCCTCATATACTTAATATCGCCATCATGCCCCCTCATATACTTAATATCGCCATCATGCCCCCTCATATACTTAATATCGCCATCATGCCCCCTCATATATTTAATATCGCCATCATGCCCCCTCATATATTTAATATCGCCATCATGCCCCCTCATATATTTAATATCGCCATCATGCCCCCTCATATACTTAATATCGCTATCATGCCCCCTCATATACTTAATATTGCCATCATGCCCCCTCATATACTTAATATTGCCATCATGCCCCCTCATATACTTAATATCGCCATCATGCCCCCTCATATATTTAATATCGCCATCATGCCCCCTCATATATTTAATATCGCCATCATGCCCCCTCATATACTTAATATTGCCATCATGCCCCCTCATATACTTAATATTGCCATCATGCCCCTCTGCTACTTATTATTGCCATCATGCCCCTCTGCTACTAATTATTGGCATCATGACCCTCATGCCCCTCTGCTACATATTATTGGCATCATGCCCCTCTGCTACATATTATTGGCATCATGCCCCTCTGCTACATATTATTGGCATCATGCCCCTCTGCTACATATTATTGCCATCATGCCCCCCATATACATATTATTGCCATCATGCCCCCCATATACATATTATTGCCATCATGCCCCCCATATACATATTATTGCCATCATGCCCCCTCATATATTTAATATTGCCATCATGCCCCCTCATATATTTAATATCGCCATCATGCCTCCTCATATACTTAATATTGCCATCATGCCCCCTCATATACTTAATATTGCCATCATGCCCCCTCATATACTTAATATTGCCATCATGCCCCCTCATATACTTAATATCGCCATCATGCCCCCTCATATACTTAATATCGCCATCATGCCCCCTCATATATTTAATATCGCCATCATGCCCCCTCATATACTTAATATCGCTATCATGCCCCCTCATATACTTAATATTGCCATCATGCCCCCTCATATACTTAATATCGCCATCATGCCCCCTCATATATTTAATATTGCCATCATGCCCCCTCATATATTTAATATCGCCATCATGCCCCCTCATATATTTAATATCGCCATCATGCCCCCTCATATACTTAATATTGCCATCATGCCCCCTCATATACTTAATATTGCCATCATGCCCCTCTGCTACTTATTATTGCCATCATGCCCCTCTGCTACTAATTATTGGCATCATGACCCTCATGCCCCTCTGCTACATATTATTGGCATCATGCCCCTCTGCTACATATTATTGGCATCATGCCCCTCTGCTACATATTATTGGCATCATGCCCCTCTGCTACATATTATTGCCATCATGCCCCCCATATACATATTATTGCCATCATGCCCCCCATATACATATTATTGCCATCATGCCCCCCATATACATATTATTGCCATCATGCCCCCTCATATATTTAATATTGCCATCATGCCCCCTCATATATTTAATATCGCCATCATGCCTCCTCATATACTTAATATTGCCATCATGCCCCCTCATATACTTAATATTGCCATCATGCCCCCTCATATACTTAATATTGCCATCATGCCCCCTCATATACTTAATATCGCCATCATGCCCCCTCATATACTTAATATCGCCATCATGCCCCCTCATATACTTAATATTGCCATCATGCCCCCTCATATACTTAATATCGCCATCATGCCCCCTCATATATTTAATATTGCCATCATGCCCCCTCATATACTTAATATCGCCATCATGCCCCCTCATATATTTAATATCGCCATCATGCCCCCTCATATACTTAATATTGCCATCATGCCCCCTCATATATTTAATATCGCCATCATGCCCCCTCATATACTTAATATTGCCATCATGCCTCCTCATATACTTAATATTGCCATCATGCTCCCTCATATACTTAATATTGCCATCATGCCCCCTCATATACTTAATATCGCCATCATGCCCCCTCATATACTTAATATCGCCATCATGCCCCCTCATATACTTAATATTGCCATCATGCCCCCTCATATATTTAATATCGCCATCATGCCCCCTCATATATTTAATATCGCCATCATGCCCCCTCATATACTTAATATTGCCATCATGCCCCCTCATATACTTAATATTGCCATCATGCCCCTCTGCTACTTATTATTGCCATCATGCCCCTCTGCTACTAATTATTGGCATCATGACCCTCATGCCCCTCTGCTACATATTATTGGCATCATGCCCCTCTGCTACATATTATTGGCATCATGCCCCTCTGCTACATATTATTGGCATCATGCCCCTCTGCTACATATTATTGCCATCATGCCCCCCATATACATATTATTGCCATCATGCCCCCCATATACATATTATTGCCATCATGCCCCCCATATACATATTATTGCCATCATGCCCCCTCATATATTTAATATTGCCATCATGCCCCCTCATATATTTAATATCGCCATCATGCCTCCTCATATACTTAATATTGCCATCATGCCCCCTCATATACTTAATATTGCCATCATGCCCCCTCATATACTTAATATCGCCATCATGCCCCCTCATATACTTAATATCGCCATCATGCCCCCTCATATACTTAATATTGCCATCATGCCCCCTCATATACTTAATATCGCCATCATGCCCCCTCATATATTTAATATTGCCATCATGCCCCCTCATATACTTAATATCGCCATCATGCCCCCTCATATATTTAATATCGCCATCATGCCCCCTCATATACTTAATATTGCCATCATGCCCCCTCATATATTTAATATCGCCATCATGCCCCCTCATATACTTAATATTGCCATCATGCCCCCTCATATACTTAATATTGCCATCATGCCCCCTCATATACTTAATATTGCCATCATGCCCCCTCATATATTTAATATTGCCATCATGCCCCCTCATATACTTAATATCGCCATCATGCCCCCTCATATATTTAATATTGCCATCATGCCCCCTCATATACTTAATATCGCCATCATGCCCCCTCATATATTTAATATTGCCATCATGCCCCCTCATATATTTAATATCGCCATCATGCCCCCTCATATACTTAATATCGCCATCATGCCCCCTCATATACTTAATATTGCCATCATGTCCCCTCATATACTTAATATTGCCATCATGTCCCCTCATATACTTAATATTGCCATCATGCCCCCTCATATACTTAATATCGCCATCATGCCCCCTCATATACTTAATATCGCCATCATGCCCCCTCATATATTTAATATCGCCATCATGCCCCCTCATATATTTAATATCGCCATCATGCCTCCTCATATACTTAATATTGCCATCATGCCCCCTCATATACTTAATATCGCCATCATGCCCCCTCATATACTTAATATCGCCATCATGCCCCCTCATATACTTAATATCGCCATCATGCCCCCTCATATATTTAATATTGCCATCATGCCCCCTCATATACTTAATATTGCCATCATGCCCCCTCATATACTTAATATCGCCATCATGCCCCCTCATATATTTAATATCGCCATCATGCCCCCTCATATACTTAATATCGCCATCATGCCCCCTCATATACTTAATATTGCCATCATGTCCCCTCATATACTTAATATTGCCATCATGTCCCCTCATATACTTAATATTGCCATCATGCCCCCTCATATACTTAATATCGCCATCATGCCCCCTCATATACTTAATATCGCCATCATGCCCCCTCATATATTTAATATCGCCATCATGCCCCCTCATATATTTAATATCGCCATCATGCCTCCTCATATACTTAATATTGCCATCATGCCCCCTCATATACTTAATATCGCCATCATGCCCCCTCATATACTTAATATCGCCATCATGCCCCCTCATATACTTAATATCGCCATCATGCCCCCTCATATACTTAATATCGCCATCATGCCCCCTCATATACTTAATATCGCCATCATGCCCCCTCATATACTTAATATCGCCATCATGCCCCCTCATATACTTAATATTGCCATCATGCCTCCTCATATACTTAATATTGCCATCATGCTCCCTCATATACTTAATATTGCCATCATGCCCCCTCATATACTTAATATCGCCATCATGCCCCCTCATATACTTAATATCGCCATCATGCCCCCTCATATACTTAATATTGCCATCATGCCCCCTCATATATTTAATATCGCCATCATGCCCCCTCATATATTTAATATCGCCATCATGCCCCCTCATATACTTAATATTGCCATCATGCCCCCTCATATACTTAATATTGCCATCATGCCCCTCTGCTACTTATTATTGCCATCATGCCCCTCTGCTACTAATTATTGGCATCATGACCCTCATGCCCCTCTGCTACATATTATTGGCATCATGCCCCTCTGCTACATATTATTGGCATCATGCCCCTCTGCTACATATTATTGGCATCATGCCCCTCTGCTACATATTATTGCCATCATGCCCCCCATATACATATTATTGCCATCATGCCCCCCATATACATATTATTGCCATCATGCCCCCCATATACATATTATTGCCATCATGCCCCCTCATATATTTAATATTGCCATCATGCCCCCTCATATATTTAATATCGCCATCATGCCTCCTCATATACTTAATATTGCCATCATGCCCCCTCATATACTTAATATTGCCATCATGCCCCCTCATATACTTAATATCGCCATCATGCCCCCTCATATACTTAATATCGCCATCATGCCCCCTCATATACTTAATATTGCCATCATGCCCCCTCATATACTTAATATCGCCATCATGCCCCCTCATATATTTAATATTGCCATCATGCCCCCTCATATACTTAATATCGCCATCATGCCCCCTCATATATTTAATATCGCCATCATGCCCCCTCATATACTTAATATTGCCATCATGCCCCCTCATATATTTAATATCGCCATCATGCCCCCTCATATACTTAATATTGCCATCATGCCCCCTCATATACTTAATATTGCCATCATGCCCCCTCATATATTTAATATTGCCATCATGCCCCCTCATATACTTAATATCGCCATCATGCCCCCTCATATATTTAATATTGCCATCATGCCCCCTCATATACTTAATATCGCCATCATGCCCCCTCATATATTTAATATTGCCATCATGCCCCCTCATATACTTAATATTGCCATCATGCCCCCTCATATACTTAATATCGCCATCATGCCCCCTCATATATTTAATATCGCCATCATGCCCCCTCATATACTTAATATCGCCATCATGCCCCCTCATATACTTAATATTGCCATCATGTCCCCTCATATACTTAATATTGCCATCATGTCCCCTCATATACTTAATATTGCCATCATGCCCCCTCATATACTTAATATCGCCATCATGCCCCCTCATATACTTAATATCGCCATCATGCCCCCTCATATATTTAATATCGCCATCATGCCCCCTCATATATTTAATATCGCCATCATGCCTCCTCATATACTTAATATTGCCATCATGCCCCCTCATATACTTAATATCGCCATCATGCCCCCTCATATACTTAATATCGCCATCATGCCCCCTCATATACTTAATATCGCCATCATGCCCCCTCATATACTTAATATCGCCATCATGCCCCCTCATATACTTAATATCGCCATCATGCCCCCTCATATACTTAATATCGCCATCATGCCCCCTCATATATTTAATATCGCCATCATGCCCCCTCATATACTTAATATCGCCATCATGCCCCCTCATATATTTAATATCGCCATCATGCCCCCTCATATACTTAATATCGCCATCATGCCCCCTCATATATTTAATATCGCCATCATGCCCCCTCATATACTTAATATTGCCATCATGCCCCCTCATATACTTAATATTGCCATCATGCCCCCTCATATACTTAATATTGCCATCATGCCCCCTCATATATTTAATATTGCCATCATGCCCCCTCATATACTTAATATCGCCATCATGCCCCCTCATATATTTAATATCGCCATCATGCCCCCTCATATACTTAATATCGCCATCATGCCCCCTCATATATTTAATATTGCCATCATGCCCCCTCATATACTTAATATTGCCATCATGCCCCCTCATATACTTAATATCGCCATCATGCCCCCTCATATATTTAATATTGCCATCATGCCCCCTCATATACTTAATATTGCCATCATGCCCCCTCATATACTTAATATTGCCATCATGCCCCCTCATATACTTAATATCGCCATCATGCCCCCTCATATATTTAATATCGCCATCATGCCCCCTCATATATTTAATATCGCCATCATGCCCCCTCATATATTTAATATCGCCATCATGCCCCCTCATATACTTAATATCGCCATCATGCCCCCTCATATACTTAATATTGCCATCATGCCCCCTCATATATTTAATATCGCCATCATGCCCCCTCATATACTTAATATCGCCATCATGCCCCCTCATATACTTAATATTGCCATCATGTCCCCTCATATACTTAATATCGCCATCATGCCCCCTCATATATTTAATATCGCCATCATGCCCCCTCATATACTTAATATTGCCATCATGCCCCCTCATATACTTAATATTGCCATCATGCCCCCTCATATATTTAATATTGCCATCATGCCCCCTCATATACTTAATATTGCCATCATGCCCCCTCATATACTTAATATCGCCATCATGCCCCCTCATATATTTAATATTGCCATCATGCCCCCTCATATACTTAATATCGCCATCATGCCCCCTCATATACTTAATATTGCCATCATGCCCCCTCATATATTTAATATCGCCATCATGCCCCCTCATATACTTAATATCGCCATCATGCCCCCTCATATACTTAATATTGCCATCATGTCCCCTCATATACTTAATATCGCCATCATGCCCCCTCATATATTTAATATCGCCATCATGCCCCCTCATATACTTAATATTGCCATCATGCCCCCTCATATACTTAATATCGCCATCATGCCCCCTCATATATTTAATATCGCCATCATGCCCCCTCATATACTTAATATTGCCATCATGCCCCCTCATATACTTAATATCGCCATCATGCCCCCTCATATACTTAATATCGCCATCATGCCCCCTCATATATTTAATATCGCCATCATGCCCCCTCATATACTTAATATTGCCATCATGCCCCCTCATATACTTAATATTGCCATCATGCCCCCTCATATATTTAATATCGCCATCATGCCCCCTCATATACTTAATATCGCCATCATGCCCCCCATATACTTAATATTGCCATCATGCCCCCTCATATACTTAATATCGCCATCATGCCCCCTCATATACTTAATATCGCCATCATGCCCCCTCATATACTTAATATTGCCATCATGCCCCATCATATACTTAATATTGCCATCATGCCCCCTCATATACTTAATATCGCCATCATGCCCCCTCATATACTTAATATCGCCATCATGCCCCCTCATATACTTAATATTGCCATCATGCCCCATCATATACTTAATATTGCCATCATGCCCCATCATATACTTAATATTGCCATCATGCCCCATCATATACTTAATATTGCCATCATGCCCCCTCATATACTTAATATCGCCATCATGCCCCCTCATATACTTAATATTGCCATCATGCCCCATCATATACTTAATATTGCCATCATGCCCCATCCCTTAATACCTGTTTCAAACTTCTCTGACATGGCCCCTCCGTTAGTTAACTTACCTTCTATTGTCCGATGTCGCGCTGCCGCTGCTCCTCCTCTCTGCTCAGCCACTGCTCCTCGCCGACTTCTTGCTGAAAATCACGTCGGGAGTGACGTCATCACGCCCAACATCATTTTCAGTAGGAGGAGACTGCCGGGTCCCGCCGGTCAGCTTTCTTTTTTTTTTTTTACATTTTTATTTTTGCCGTTATGCCGGCGGACAGAGGGGGATGGCAGGCGGAGGGGAGCGCTCCTCTGCCTTGCCTACCCCGCTCACCGTCGGCTCTGGCAGGGCCCTCTAGGTACCGCTGGGCCCTAGGCAGTTGCCTAGGGTGCCTAGCGGTATATCCGGCCCTGCATCCAATGTTAACTTTTTCAGCAATTTGTGCTACAGTTGCTCTTCTGTGGGATTGGACCAGACGGGCTAGTTGTTGTCACAGTAACATAAGAAAACAAACTCTGTTGATTGTCTCCGGGGGTTGGATTCCAGTGGCGCACGCAGGGGGGTGGGGTGATTCTGGGTCTCCAGGAAACCCCTCCCCTCCGCTAAAGAGGTGCCCCTGTACTATCCAGCAGCCGCGGCGCTGTCAAAGAAGCGTCCGCGACGGTGCTGTATACGCTTCTTTGACAGCGCCGCGGCTGCTGGATAGTGCAGTGCTGCCGAAACGGAGTGCCGCATGCGCCAGCGCATGCGCAGCAGCTCTTGCTTTTTTTATTTTTTCCTGCGTGCACCCCTGGATTCCATTGGCTGGTGGATCTACAGAGGAGAGCGATGATGGGTCCAGGATGGTACTGAGATGAGAGTCCTGGAGTGTAGTTCCTGATGATCACAAGATAATACAGATGGGGAGACCACAATGAGAATTAATATTCACGGTTATAGAGCAGCTCCTCCCCCTGTAACACGTACACATCCCCCATATATTCCCTGGGATAATGTCAGTCAGGAGAAGACTACAACTCCCGGC
Source organism: Mixophyes australis (assembly GCA_036250195.1). NCBI lineage: Eukaryota > Metazoa > Chordata > Amphibia > Anura > Limnodynastidae > Mixophyes > Mixophyes australis. The sequence goes on from JAVHZZ010000001.1 coordinate 489,986,308, forward strand.
AGGCAGCGCGCAGATGCCGTACGCGGCCGTGTAACGTGCGTGGTGACGCAGAGAGGGGGCGGGGACACCGCAGACATGGCGGAGTTGGAGACAGCGTCAGAACATGAGCGGATCCTGCGGGAGATAGAGAGCACGGAGACCGCCTGTATCGGGCCCACACTGCGGTATGTGGAGTTGGCAGGTGGATGGAGAGGTGGTGAGGAGACAGTTGATGGGGTGGCCAGTCAGGGAGACAGTTTGCAGGCAGCTGAGGTGGGCAGTTGGGGCAGGCAGTGTGACAGTTGGTGTGGGCAGCTGGGGTGGGCAGTTGGCAGGCGGTGTGACAGTTGGTGTGGGCAGCTGGGGTGGGCAGTTGGCAGGCGGTGTGACAGTTGGTGTGGGCAGCTGGGGTGGGCAGGCGGTGTGACAGTTGTAGTTGGCAGGTGGATGGAGAGGTGGTGAGGAGACAGTTGATGGGGTATCCAGTCAGGGAGACAGATTGCAGGCAGCTGAGGTGGGCAGCTGGGGCGGGCGGTGTGACAGTTGTAGTTGGCAGGTGGATGGAGAGGTGGTAAGGAGACAGTTGATGGGGTGGCCAGTCAGGGAGACAGTTTGCAGGCAGCTGAGTTGGGCACTTGGGGCAGGCGGTGTGACACTTGGGGCAGGCGGTGTGACAGTTGGAGTGGGCAGGTAGATGGAGAGGTGGTGAGGAGACAGTTGGGGAGATGAGAGTTGGTTCAGACAGGGAGGGAGGCTGGGGGTTTGGGTGCGAGCTGAGGGATGGAGAAGATGATCCTATGTTACTGGAGGAAGATAGATGAGTGAAGTGGAGAAGGTGTCAGTAGACGTATGGGAACAAGGTTCTCCAATACACTAACCCATGGTAAAAGCTGAAAATAGAACAATGTATTCCTAAAACCATAATGCAAACTGAATGCTGCTGCACCGCTACCAAGCGATTGTAATAGTAATAGTGGATATGGTGACACTGAAAACAATGTTTTATAGTATCGGACCAGGTTACATGTTAGAACACCAGTAAGACACATGTAATCAGTGTGTCTTCTCTTTTATTTATGAGCTGCCAGAAATGATCCGCAGTGCCGTACATAGAGCATGGGACAACAGTACAGGGTAACGGTACACAGCATACAGGCAGTACAAAAATAAAGTGCAATTAGTACAAAATGTACAAATAAGGTGCAATAAGTACCAAAATTACTATCTCAGCAGAGAGCAGCTGCATCGGCAAAGAGTGGGCACCACTAACAGGGTCAAGGCAAAGAAGGTGATCCAAAGGCAAGGGAGAAGAGGAGAGACAACAGCAGGTTCAAGTGACAGAGAGGAGGGTGGGGAGTCAGGGGCAAAGGTAAACAGGAGGAAGAGGTCATGAGGAGCTTACAATTTAAAGGTGACTGGGAGTCTGACAGGAGACAAGAAGAGGGAAGATAGGGTGAGGGAATGAGAAGTCTAAGGGAAGAGATGAACGTGAGTAAGTAGGAATGGAGGAAGACTGATTTGGAGATAGAGTATGGTGAGTAAAGAGGGTTAGAGGTGGACAGGGTTAGATGGAGGAAAGATAGGCTAACCTGAACAGATGGGTTTTGAGGGGGTGTTTGAAGTTTCGTAGCCTGATAGAATAGGGGAGTTCCAGAGAAGGGGGCAGCACAGGAGAAGTCTTGAAAGCGGGAGTGAGAAATGGTAATCAGATGGGACATGAGGCGGCGGTTGTTGAAGACCGTAGAGGGTGAGGTGGAGATGAGGTTGGAGACGTAGGGAGCAGTGGAGTTAAAGAGGGCTTTATTGGTGAGGGAGAGGAGTTTGAAGATGATTCTGAAGCAGAGGAGGAGGCAGATGAGGACCGGCAGGAGGTGGGCATAAGGTGGGTTGCAGTGCTTAGTACGGACTGAAGAGGAATGAGATGGGTGCTGGGGAGGCCAGTGAGGAAACGGATGCAGTAATCCAGGTGAGAGATGATCAGAGGATGGTTGAGAGCTTTGGAGCTTTGGTGGCATCAGTGGAAAGGAAGGGGCTGATGTGGTCTATATTGTGGAGATGGAAGCAGCAGGATTGTGCAAGGGATAGTATGTGTTGGCAGTTAACTTGGGGTGAAGAGGAGATTATGATAGAGGCAATGGTGATTGAGAGAGCCGGAGGGGAGTAGTCTCTAGAGGTAGGGGGGGGGGGGGGATTATGAGTTAAGATTTGGCCATGTTGAATTTGAGGAAATGTTGGGACATCCAGGAGGAAATGGCAGAGAGGCAGCAGGACACGTTACTGAGGGTGGAGTGGGAGAGGGCAGGAGAAGAGAAGTAGATTTGGGAGTCCTCACCATAGAGGGTTTGTGTCCTAACAGCTAATTACAACACAAGTGAGATTTTTCACAGTCGCACACTCGGCTAATGTATCTCCGGAGCTATAAACATTCACAGAGTTTAGAATATTAACATGCTGGTGATAGACATTACACCACCCATAACTGCTGATTTATTTCTGTAATTACTAGTCCATGTCTCTCTACACTGGGGAATAGGATATAAGTGGACAGGAACTGGAGTAGTAGCTGGATTTATTTTTGCGCAAGAGTACACACCCTGCCTTCAGTGTAGACAACTGTATTCATGCCAACGTTGTTCCAAGTGATATCATTCATGGACTTCAGTTATTATCGTTATTATTATTATCGTTTATTTGTAAGGCGCCACAAGGTTTCCGCAGCGCCGCACATGGTACAAACAGTAGACTATACAGGGTAAGACAGTACAGAACAATAAACACAAAGTACCAGTACTTCAAAAACTCCAGGCAGGCAGATACAGTAGAGACGGAGCGGAAGAACAGGTATGGAGACAGGAGGGAAGATGGGCCCTGCTCATACGAGCTTACATCCTAAGGGAGGGTAAACAGAATCAGTTCAGTTCTTCTTAATCCTTATGCTGCAGAGTATTGCGGGATACACACTCTGCTGTCCTCCCTGTCTAGTTTCTCCGCACATGTAGGTGGCTGTGGCTGGATCACATGGAAATAACTTATTGCAGATATTTATTTTAAATAGGGGTACAGTGCACCGCTGTATATCATTGCAAATTTACTGGGTTTTTTTTGTTTTGTTTTATTTCTGTATAGGATGTTGTATTTATGTATGCAAAATTTATTTCTAATATATTATGCCAGGTTAAAGGATATCTCTTTTGCTGAAGACAGAAAATGCTAAGTAAATCTTTTCATCTCAGTAGTGACATACTTGCTTTAGCCTGAATACCCAGTAGGAGTTTGTTACCTATCGTCCTGTCTTGTTAAAAATATAGACGAATTACATAAATAATGTAACGAGCAATTAATTTAGGAAATTGATGTAAACTTTGTTAAAGTTTAAAATTTGCGTTAACTCCAAGTCTAGAGAAATATCACATCCTGATATTAAATTATCTGATGTAATATCTTAGACGTTTTGGTGCCAGTGAGGATCAGGGAGCTGGGCTACTTCTGCATGATCACCAGTACCTCAAACTTGTGTGTACATGTCCTTGTGAGGACTCTTGAGCAATAAAACATCACTGCTTCAGTCAATTACCTGCTGTATCCCGTGGCCAACAGATAAGAGCTTGCACTGTAATCCATTCCACGACTGTCCTGTGTTGAACCCAGCGTCTGTGTCAATGCTCTGCCCGCTATCCAGCAACCCTGATCCATGGTTAGCAGTCAGGAGGTACTATCCATCCCACAGCAAAGAGGTGCTGCAGCAGCTATACCAGCCACCCCAGAAGCCTGCAGTTCTGGGTGCCGCAAAGGAGTCCAGTGATGGCAGCAAATTCTCCTACAACTAGTGCGCAGTTGGCATTCTTGGTCAGCGACTGGTGGCAAGATGACACCAGTAGGAGTGGTCGGTAACAGTCAGTCACTGGCGGTGAGAAGGAAACCAAGATAAAACTGTGCAGGATAAACATCCCTCCGTACCTCTATCCCCTACAGACTTGGGTGGTGAACTAATCCCTTCCGGTCACAGTGGCTATTTTGGATGTGGTCCAGCCTGTCTGCCCATGGGCCAAGCCGCCAGGTTACTTCTGCTTCTCTAGGACCTGTTAGAGGATAACTGCGTATATGTCCGAGTCCTCTTCGATCACGTTTTCTAACCTGTGTGATTTCAGTTGGAGTATTCGTTTTGTCCCCAGATATTCTTTGGATTGCCTTGTGACTGCACAATGTCAAGATTTCTGCAGTGTGTACCATAATGAAGTGCACTTTTCAATATTAATTTTGGTATTGGGATATACTAGAATTCTGCTGCATTTCCATTGTAAAGAACTGTCTATTCAATATTAATTTGAATTCTGAAAACACTTTCCTGCTGGTGATCTTTGAGTGTGTTTAACACACTTCCTCTGCACTCCCCGCAACTACGTTTCTGAAATCTGCTGCAGGTCTAAGAGACTATTCAGTAGAAGCCATGTGAGATATGGGCAAATTGTAAGATGCACTAAAATTAGCACCATATTTTTTAAAATGGAATTATGGGTTAAAAGCTTTTTTTTTTTTTTTTTTTGGAGGGGGGTGGTTTAAGCAATTTCTGTGGAATTTTCTTATATAAGTCTTAAAAGTGCTGATAAATACACAAGGCATGTTAGTAAAAGTGGTCTGAAGGTGACCACTATTGTGGTCCGCTTACGCCCGCATTAACAGGCTTGATTCGTCCCATTTGGTGACTACATTGGTGTCTGATGCTGTACTGCACTATGAACAGTCTGCCGGCAGAAGTGTCCAGTGTATTGTGATGCACTTTACTATTTTAAGATATCCTGAGTAACTAGAGGTTTTATGTCTGCTCTGTTCCATACAGGAAAGTTTTTTTCCTGTACAAGTTATTTCCAGCTCTCCTCACCCGCTACGCTTCTAGTGTGAGGTCAGACTAGGATCTTGTGTGTTGTACACTTTTTATGGTGTTACAATGTTGCTGTTTTGTGATCATTTCTTTGAAGGGAAATTGCAGTTTTATTGACATTATACGGAAACATAGTAATTGTAAAAATACTATATGTAGAGTCCATCTCTAACGGTCTCTAAAGGGATTTATTAAATTATCTGTTTTACACAATTCCACCACTCGGGGCGCTGTTCTGTTAGTACTGATAGTTAATGTTGCCTTGTCTAAGGGAACAGCATTTATTTATGTTTACAATAATCTTATCTGTTAATTTAGATGTGTTCTACATATCAAGCTTAGTATCTGTCATTTAGGCTGGTTACCTGCTAGCATTGCTTTTCCATCATAAAGATGCAAGTGCAAATGCGTTCCCTATCCAGTTAAATGTGACATATCTAATATTTACAATAAAAGGAACAACTACACCTAGGAGGAAAGGCGCACCCAATGTCCATCTCGCTTCTCCTGTCGGCAACTCAAAACTTGTTGGGCATTGTGTAACTGGGACCTTCGCCTGATTTGTTTGTTTTAAAGTGGGCCCATCCACTACTCACAGTGGAGGTGGACGTTTTCCTGACTGACCCACTATTCAGCCTATGAATTTTGTAGCTCCTAGTGACCTCATGGAACTTTATTGGGGTTCAGTGATGTCACTGGTTCCTAGTGAATGGATAGGCTGCACTCTCAGTGATGTCACTGGTTCCTAGTGAATGGATAGGCTGCATTCTCAGTGATGTCCCTGGTTCCTAGTGAATGGATAGGCTGCACTCTCAGTGATGTCACTGGTTCCTAGTGAATGGATAGGCTGCATTCTCAGTGATGTCACTGGTTCCTAGTGACTGGATAGGCTGCACTCTCAGTGATGTCACTGGTTCCTAGTGAATGGATAGGCTGCACTCTCAGTGATGTCACTGGTTCCTAGTGAATGGATAGGCTGCACTCTCAGTGACGTCACTGGTTCCTAGTGACTGGATAGGCTGCACTCTCAGTGATGTCACTGGTTCCTAGTGAATGGATAGGCTGCACTCTCAGTGACGTCACTGGTTCCTAGTGAATGGATAGGCTGCACTCTCAGTGACGTCACTGGTTCCTAGTGAATGGATAGGCTGCACTCTCAGTGATGTCACTGGTTCCTAGTGAATGGATAGGCTGCACTCTCAGTGACGTCACTGGTTCCTAGTGAATGGATAGGCTGCACTCTCAGTGATGTCACTGGTTCCTAGTGACTGGATAGGCTGCATTCTCGGTGAAGTCACTGATTCCTAGTGACAGGATAGGCTGCACTCTCAGTGATGTCACTGGTTCCTAGTGAAATGTATAGGCTGTATGAAAATTGGTACAATCCACAAGATGGCTGTTTTCACTATGTGTAAGGGACAGATGCATTTTAAGACCAGGGTTTTTTTTACTTTTAGATTAAGGCTCTTCAATGTGTGGGTTTTTATTTTTTATTTTTTTTGCAGTTAATATTTATACTACTACAAGTAAAGGGATGAGAGCACTATATACATTTGTTTTGCACTCCAACTTCAGAAAACTGTGTAATTTACCAATGAATCAAGCATTGTGCTTAATTTGTGTTGGCTAATAGACCAGTGCACAGTCTACAATATAGGATTGATTGACGATTCGTGTTCACAGAGACGGGGCTCAGCATTGTCAGCTGATATCACTATGTTCAGAGCCACTGTTGCTGGAAACTCTGGTGACGCAACATTAGGGGTTCCCTAGAGGAGCAATTACCGGCTCTGACCCTGTTAATAGAGGACCGGGTACACTGGGGGTAGGAAAGTCTGTGTGGGACAGCCAGGTGACATTATAAGGGGCACCTATCTATGTATGCCAGCTGGTGTCCTGGTTTTGTGGTTTCACACAGGCTTTATTTTGAAACAAAACCAGAGAAAAATAAGCCCGCGCTCGGTACATCCCACATTATATATGGTACCAGCTGCTTGGCAATAAGCCCGCGCTCGGTATAGCCCACATTATATATGGTACCAGCTGCTTGGCAATAAGCCCGCGCTCGGTATATCCTACATTATATATGGTACCAGCTGCGTGGCAATATAAATGCCCATATATGTATACAAAACGAAAGTTGTCAGCGCTTATCCTTTACACTGCATATCTGTGTGTCTAGCAAAATGAAAACATATGAACTAATACCTCATGTTTTCATTTTGCTAGACACACACAGATATGCAGTGTAAAGGATAAGCGCTGACAACTTTCTTTTTGTTTCACACAGGCTTTAGAATAATTTTTCATGTCCTATAGGATAATTCGACCATTATGTTAACATTTTTTAAAGTTTTCTCCAACCCCCCCCCCCCCCCTCCCTGTTCCCTTTTATCTGCATTATTTGGGTTTCTCTCCTTGAACAAACTCTGCGAGAACGAGGTCCATGGTTACATTTGAATGGACACAAGCAGGAAGTTCAATACACAGTTATATAGTGAAAGGAGCAGGGTTCCCCAGCAGCACAGAGTGCATTATATGGACAAAAGTATTTGGCCACTTGACCATTACACTAGTTTAACAGGGACTGTAATTACATTGTATCCAAATACATATACTTTAATATGGAATTTGTCCCCCTTTGCAGTGATAACAGCTTTCATTTTTCTTGGAAGGTTTTCCACAAGATGTTGGAGTGTTTCTGTGGGAATTTGTGCCCATTCATTCTGTAGAGCATTTATGAGGTCAGGAACTGATGATGGAGGAGAAGACCTGGCTCACAATGTCCGTTCCAGTTCATCCCAAAGGTGTTCGATGGGGTTGAGGTCGGGCGCTGTGTGGGCCAGTCAAGTTCTTCCAGACAGAACTCATCAAATCATGTCTTTGTAGTCCTTGGTTTGTTTACTGGGGCAGTCATGTTGGAATAGAAAAGGGCTTTCCCCAAGCTATTGCCACAAAGTTGGAAGCATAGCATTGTCCAAAATGACTTGGTATGCTGAAGCATTAAGGTTGCCCTTCACTGGGGATAAGGAGCCTAGCCCAAACCCTGAAAAACATCCCCAAAACATTATCCCTCCTCCACCAAACTTCACAGTTGACATAATGCAGTCAGACAGGTAACGTTCTCTCGGCATCCTCCAAACCCAGACTCACCGATCTGACTGCTAAACAGAGAAGTGTGATTCATCACTCCACAGAACACATTTCCACTGCTCCAGTGTCGGTGCGCTGTACACTACTCCATCTGACGCTTGGCATTGGTCTTGTTGAAGTGACCCTTGCATGAATCTGCTCAGCCATGGAAACCCATTCCATTAAGCTCCCGCTGCACAGTTTTTTAGTGCTTACATTAATGCCAGTGGAAGTTCAGAACTCTTCAGCTATGGAATCAGCAGAGCGTTGGTGACTTTTACGCACCATGAGCCTTGGCAGTCGCTGACCCTGCTCTGTGATTTTACGCGGTCTTCCACTTTGTGGATGAGTTGCTACTGTTCCTAAATGTTTCCACTTTCTTATGATATTACTTACAGTAGACAATGGAATATCCAGCAGGGATGAAACTTCACAAACTGTCTTATTTCAAAGGTGGTATCCAATCACAGTACCACGCTTGAAGTCGCTGAGCTCTTAAGAACGACTCAATTTGTATCACAAATATTTGCAAATTGAGATCGCATGGCTAGGTGCTTGATTTTATATACCACTGGCAACGAGTCTGACTGAAATGCCTTAATTCAATAATTAGCAGGTGTGGCCAAAAACTTTTGTCCATATATTGATATCAGGAGATGAGTGATGTGTTAGTGAGGACAGGGCTGTATGTGACAGGGGCAGTGACATGATGTGAGGAGGGGAATGGAGGCAGCAGGAAGCCACAGACGGACCGTTATATAGTGGAAGGAGCAGGGTTCCCCAGCAGCACAGAATAGTGTTGTGAAGCTGTTATCAAACTAGTGCAGGGCAATTATGCTATCAAATGTCCTTCTCTGTGAAGTAAAGATCACACACCCAACTTCCATGAAATGTTAAAATTGATCTAAATACATTACAATTTTGGACGGACCAAAGCCATTAAAACAGGACATGTTGGTTAATTTACTCTTACAACCACTTATATGGATCATATTCAAAACAAAACAATAGTGCAACTCTCTGCGCTGGTGTTAAACACAATAAAAAATTGTCAATAAAATATCCAACGTATAGTGATCATAAAGAGTCTTTCAAAAGTATCTTCTGGTTTATTAAGGGCTGATTTAATTCCACCGTGAATAACGCGGCGTTGGCAGTATTACCGTTATTACGGTAATTTTAACCTGGATTTCATCTCGTAGCTCAGGGAGCCGCGAGTAAAAATCCAGCGTTGAAATTACCGTATTAAAGGTAATTATGCGCAGTGTCACCGTAATAACGGTAATACTGCTAACGCCGCGTTATTCATGGCAGAATTGAATCGACCCCTAAGCGTGAAGGTTTTATTTATTTGTTGTTGCTCCAGTTTAACATGGGAAAAAACCCAAAATAGAGAAACATAGTGTGACCCATATCAAAAGTACATGATTATCAGGTGTCTTCACTCCTACTAGTAATCTAAACAGGATAAATGTGGAAATGCTGTTTCTCTAAAAAAGTCACATTACTCTTTACCCTATATAGCTAATATCTATGATGTACTTATATTTTTTTAAAATCTTTTGAGAGATTGTGATATAACCAATATCTCCTTATTTATAGTGTCATGAGCTGAGATCTCGCTCCTTGTTCCTCCGACATTAATGGTTCACAAGGTGTTGTAAATTTCCAATACAAGTTTTCTTGTTTTTGTTTTAATTAGATTCATTGTGTAATGGTTTAGGGTGACGTGACCTTTTAATAGTGTGTTCCTGCTGCAGGTGGTGGGTGCGCAGGTAAATTTGGATTTTTTTTTTGTTTATATGGATCATGGTTATTGGATATAAATTAGATGTATCATTTGCATATTGTAGAATGAGCATTCCTTTCTTTTGATAGAAGATGCTGCCACTAGTGGGCTATGAAGGCATTTTCTAGCTCAGATGAAGAAGGGTTTTAAGAAAGTTCTCAAATAATAAATGTTAGTAAATGAACGTTTTTTTTATTTTTTTTTATTTGGTGCAAAATACTATAATTGTAAAGTATAAATAAATAAGATTATTGGAACATCTAAAATACAACGGTTGATCTATGGCAAAGTAAAATTCACCTTGAAATACAAACTAAACTTGAAATTAAAATTGAATCTCTGGTGATGATGAGCTAATGCAGATAAGTCAGTGAGGTTATTTTGCTTATATCTGCAGCAATGTACAGCAAGGTAGGAAAATCAAGGAGACTATGATGCGTCACCTGTTCCATATATCCTAATCTGTAGAAAATGAATAGCTGGGAAAGTAGCAAGGCCTAGCATATGTAGAACATAGGACAGCTTTGTTACCTGGGGTCAGAAGAGTGTAAGTGGATTACTTCTAAATAACTTATGATGTAAATGTATTTAAAGGAAATAGCGCAGAGCGCTTATTTATATAATTGCAAATGTACTTGTTTTTGATATTGTGTGTATTTTGGGAAAGGAAATATCTTTTCTCCCCTGGTCTCAGAAATAGATTTTTGTTTTAAGGTGGCTAGAGGAAAACTCCAATTAGGCATAGGTAGGGAGAGAGTCTGATAGCAGGAAAAGCTAACTTAAGCTAGGTACACACTACACGGTTTTCATCCAATAATTGGCTCAATCAGCCGACATATGACCGCTCGTTCAAAAGTCGGGTCAGTGTGTGCGGTGACACGATGGTCGAAAGTCTGCCCAAATGGACGATTGTCGCCTCATTTTTTTTGGTCATACCGTTTAATATTTTCGTTCAAATCTCGTTTCCGTTGTGTAGTGTGTATAAACTTCTGTCCAATCCACGACAAGCCTCAGATACTTCCTCGACCTGGGGGGCGTGTGTATGTAAATTTTTGATGTCTGTCCCAGTCCCACGTGGTGCGGTATCCACACATCACAGGCTTGTGTTTTGTATAGATGTGTATTGCACCTGTCTGCCTGCAGACCATTACACTTGTATAAAGCACCTCCCCCGCAAATGATGCTTCAGTGTGTACAAAATTAAAATTATTGCTCACGACAAGATGGCTGTAAAAAAATTGCTAAAGGGACGTCCGCTCTTCCCTTTATCGTCCTAAATAAGGCTAGTGTGTATGCAGTCCATGGACTGAGCAATCGGACCATCGATCACATGTAAAATCGCTCGGCATAAAAAGTTGGTGTAAAATTCTGTAGTGTGTACCTAGTGTGGCAAGAGCCCGCTACTGGTGAAGCACACGCGAACAACTTCCTTTTTATGGTTCGTTCTTGTCAGGATGGTAATAATATTTTGATACCGTATATTTGCACAGCAATTATGGAGACCCTAAATGCTTACTATACATAGTCCAGCTCTCTGTCCAGATCAGCCAGCTAGCCCAGCATTGATCTCCCTGAACAATGAAACAAGCAGGGTTTTATACCTGACACTCCTCCCACAGGCCTAGCTTGATGGACAGGTGACACACCCACCTTCCCTTTAAAGGGAAACGCCCATCCCTGGCTCTGTTTAGACTAAGACACACCCTGTCTGTTTGCTGAGAGGAAGCAGCTTTTAAATCATGTAAGTTAACACACTCCAAACTACACATATGTTTTTACCTGGTTTAATCTCCACCTAGGTGCATAACTGTGCCAATGTTTTATTCTGTTTATATACTTTATCTGCCTCTTGTCAGAAAAATGCCTCCCTTTGTTACACTAGCTTAAGTGTTTTGAGATGAAGTGTCAAATGCCTGCTCTGGCAGAATGCCTGGCAGGGGGTCGTTACTGTGTGGCCCTTTGTTCAGAGTGTTAGAACCTGTCTGAACATTGTACACAGCACAAGATGCAGGAAATCAGAGTAAGTTTTAGGACAACGGTTCCCAAGTGTGTGCCGCGGCTCCCTGGGGTGCCGTGATTGCCCTAGCAAAAAAAAGAAGAAGAAAAAAAAACGTACCAATCATCCAGCGCCGGATCCTCTTCCTCACTGACTGCCGGGCGTGACGTCATCACGTTCGTCAGCCTCAGTGAGGAGCAGCAGCAGAGAGGATGTCAGGAAAGAAGGTAAGTGAAGGGGGCCAGAGAGAGACCCGCTGAAGGAGGGGGCCAGAGAGAGACCCGCTGAAGGAGGGGGCCAGAGAGAGACCCGCTGAAGGAGGGGGCCAGAGAGAGACCCGCTGAAGGAGGGGGCCAGAGAGAGACCCGCTGAAGGAGGGGGCCAGAGTAATATGGTGAAGGGGCGCAGTGATATGCTGAAGGGGCACAATGTGATGGTGAAGGGGCCTAAATACATCTTGCGTCATTTTGATCCAACTACTTAAAAAAGGGGACTACCCGGTAATTATTTTGGCTTAGGGGTGCCTTGGAAAGATTATTGTGACCCTAAGGGTGCCTCGAACTGAGAAAGTTTGGGAACCACTGTTTTAGGATATCACAGAGAAGTATAAATATTGATCGCTTTGCATTGCATGTAAATCCATGATTGGGTAAACAAATTGCATCCCGATTCTAAAAATAGCTCTGACTACAGTGGGCTGGTTTACCATGTGAGGCTGTGTTCAAATCTGTATAAAAAGCACTGTCTTGTATTGAAAATTGTTCCATCCAACCTGATCACTGATACCTTCAATCCGTGTGACTGCAAATAAACTTTGCTTCAAAGACCTGCTTGAAAACGTCTTCCATGCTGAAAATCCTGTGACCTGCAGATTAGACTCAAAATCTAATCCTTTCCCAGCTGTTTCTTAGACCCAGCACCACCGCTCTGCCACTACCCAGCAGCTCTGACCACTGTGATAGGTCAGGGGGGGTCCAGTCACAGCAACCCTGATCCATAGGAAGAGATCAGGGGTACCAGCCCAGGTACACCAGTAACCGGGTACACTAGCAACGTCAGTTACCCAGAAGAAACCCGGTTCTGGATGCCGTAAAGGAGTCCAGTGGTGGCAGCATTTGTAAGCCCCTCCTACTGCGGTGAGAGGGCACTTTTGGGATAACGAAAGGGAACGGTGGCAAAGTAAGCCCAGCCGGTTCCCAGCAGCAACAGACTGGGTGGTACAGGCGGTCCATCCTGTCACAGTAGGAAAATAAAGGAGACTATGATGCGTCACCCGTTAAATATATCTCAATCAGTAGAAAATGAATAGCTGGGAAGGTAGCGAGGCCAAGCACATGTAGGTCAGCTTTACCTGGGAGTCAGAAGTTACAAATCGACCCCCTTACCATATGTAGAAAGTCCTCATCCCTGGAGCTGCTGCTGTAAAATGATTTATTCTATAGATTAATCTGTACTGAAACCATCCCTGGGAACACCTTTATTCTTTACTTATCATCTAGTATCCATCAGTATTGTTCCTGTGTGTTAAAGGGTCAGCGTAGACCAGCTCCCACAGACACATACTTTGTGTTAGTATGATGAAGCTCGGTGTCTGCATTGGATGTAATCTATGTTGCTATTAGTGTGCACAAGCGGCAATGTTTTATTTAATACAAATATCAATGTAACTTGTAGCTCACAGTGAATTCAATAACATTGTTCAATGCAAACTGAATCTCAGATGATCACCCCAGTTTGCACATACAGATATATACAGAGAGACGCGCGGACTGGTGTCGTGGCTGCTGACAATCCCAGCGGTAAGGGAGCTGGATACAGCCTACATGGGGAGCAGACTATTCCTGGTTTATAGACTTGGCACAACATACTGACCATACAGAAATGTCCTTACCCCTATTGTGTGTATACTGTTTATATGTCGTGAGATAAAGTAATATCAAGAGATTATAATAAGGGACCACTGACACCACTGAGTTTTTATGATTGTATTGCAAATATACAGAAAATTAGGCTCTCCTTTGAAATGCTTTAATCTCTTCATTGCATTCAACTGGAAAATTTCATAGTCGTTAAAAAAATCGCTTTGAGAGCAATGATCACTATTAATATCCAACATATTGTGGTGTGCAATTATTCACATCAGTCCCTGCGCCATGTGAGCTTACATTCTAGACTCTACCACACACTAACACACTACAGTTCATTATGTCAGAAGCAATTAATCTACCACTGTTTTTTGACTGTGCTCAGGAATCCAATAAAACGTTTCTTGGCCTTTCATTTACTTATGATTTGTGTCTGATTGTTGAGATGCTGCTGAATTACTATGTTGACCACTGATTCATAATGTGTGATGCTGGTTCTGTGGGCTGGAAAGAGAGGAGGAGATGGACCAATAAGATTTGGAATCTGCCTGTTCTGTTCACTCTACAGAGTGATTCAGAATACACCAGTTCTGTCCATCATGACCTTCAACGGCGGTGACCACCCCTCTGTTAGCCTGTTCAACTGTGCTGCCTACCACAAGGTTTACACTGACCCCAAAAGCAACATTTTGGTTAACCTGTGGATTGTTCTAAATATAATTCAAGCTACTTCTACCTACTTCTAGAACGTCTTCAGCTACCAGTAATGGAAAGAGGGAGGAAATATGGGGGGGGGGGGGGGAAATAATTACAAATGGCTAATTCTAACTACACCCAGGTTGATGTTACCACACTATAATTGGTGTCAGACAACCGGATCAGTGTCCGATTTCTCTAAATGAAACATCTTCAGGTCGGTGTCGCTGTTAGTGCAGTTTAGAATAACAATATTCACAAGCTTACAGTGGCTATCTTCCAACCACATTTTCCAACACGCCTGGTAATCATGTCTGATCTGTCACAGGCATCCAGCTCGTTTTGGAGCCAGTTGCCTGATTGTGCTGTGCGTGGCCAGCTTAACATGTGTAAGTAACTGTTCGTGTAGAAGATTAAATTCATGGGTCAGATTTATATATTGTACGGACATTTACCAAAATACAGTTGTGGGACAAAGTTTTTGCCCCTTCCTGATTTATTCTATTTTTGCATATTTCTCACACCTAATTGTTTCAGATCTTCAAACACAATTAAATAGAAGACAAAGACAATGTGGCTAAGCACAAAATGCAGTTTTTAAATGGCTGTTTAATTTGTTGAAAGATTAGGTTATCCAACACTAACTGAACTTGTGTGAAATAGTAATTGCCCCTTTGGTTACTCATCAATTCGGTTGATAGGTTGAAATAGACTGGATGCACTGCCAAACCTGTTGAATCTAAACATCACTTAAATGGAACCTTTCCAGCAATGGGAAGTTGACTAAAAGGTCTCAACAAGCAGCACAGTGTGCAGTGATCAAAAGAAATTCTAGAAGAGCTAAGAAAGTTATTGAGCTATCAGTCTGGAAACACGGTTTTCGTCCAATAATCGGCTCAATCAGGCGACATACGACCGTTCGTTCAAAAGTCGGGTCAGTGTGTGTAGTGACACGATGGTCGAAAGTCTGCCCAAATGGACAATTGTCGCCTCATTTGGTTGGTCGTACCGTCTAATATTTTCGCTCCAATCTCGTTTCCGTTGTGTAGTGTGTATAAACTTCCGACCGATATACGACGATCCTCCAATACTTCCTCGACCTGGGGGGGGGCGTGTGTATGTAAATTTTTGATGTCTGTCTCAGTACATGTTTTGTGTAGATGTATATTGCACCTGTCTGGCTGCAGACCATTACACTTGTATAAAGCACGTGTGTTGTTACCCTTTGCGTCTATGTTGGCAATGTATTCATATCCTTTATAAACTTTAACCTTTATAGTCTATTAAAGTTATATTAACTAATATTTGTGAAATACCCAGAATAAACCACACAGTGTTCATGCAACATTTTTATTGCAGGAAAAAAAATGTACAACAATTTTTAAACACGCAGGTGTCTGTCTGAAAAGATCCGCATGAGACGTGAGCGCTCCCATACGTGCTCAGAGAACCAATCAGAGCGCAGACCACTGCAGAGCATTATTTTTAGTTTTTTGTATTTTTAAAGGTGCTACTGGTTTGTGGCAGAAGAGGTCTTGATGTCGCTTGGGTTTCTATTCCCTTTGATTTCTTTATCTACGAAACAAGGAAATAAAAAATGTTTACCATTTAACTTCTATATCGGTAATTTATATTCAACGACATAAATACTCTCATTTTCTCACCTTGCACCCTGCTCGAGATCAGTTTATGGTTTGGTCCCTGTGGCGCAATCGCAATAATAGCGGGCTTAACCTCCATACGTTCTGGAAAACAGGCGCCATTTTGTTATTATAACGGTACAGGTATGTGCCCGAAGCATTTAGCTGTCTACACATGTTCACTGAAATACCTTCTTGTCGAACTTCTTTTACATATTTGTCTTTTTCAATTTTTTCTTGTTTGAGAACAGGGGTAACATTAGTGGTATCTAAACAGGCCTTCTCACCGTTAATTCTTCGTTCTGACATAAAAAAATTAGTTTACAAATTAGGCGTTTACATTGCTTTATGTGACACTAGAATGAAATAAAGTCCTTCAAGCAGGTACACTACATCTGCTACTGACCTTTTTTAATGTCGTCGTCGTCCTGGTCCAATACTTTGACCATCATCTCCACCTCTCTTGGGCTCATTGGATTTGCTCTTTGCTCTTCTTGAGTATCTCCATCCCCCACCTTAATTTGTTAAACATTTTTTGGCCCTTCCAGCACCATCTCTGACTGTCTCCGTCTCCTCACCCGCAACCCCCACTGACACCTTCTCCTCACCCGCAACCCCCACTGACACCTTCTCCTCACCCGCAACCCCCACTGCAACTTTCTCACTCGCCATCTTCTCACGCTCCCCGGCGCCAAACAGGTTCCTCTGTCATTTTATACACTCAGACATGGGCGTTCGTTTCTGCTGTGGACCAATCGGCGATGATGCACGCCGAGAATGGAGCATTCCATTACATACACAGGGATTTTATTAGGTAATAATCATTGCATTGCACTTTAGCAGTTTAATGTTTTTCTAAATTTTATGTATGTTACTAAACTTCTATTAAATATGAATGAAGAGACAGTGTTGCCTGCTCTTTTATGAAGCTTTGGGTGTTAACTATAGTGAAAGCTCTGCCTCTTTAGGCTAATGTCTTTGGTATATCGTTGCATGCCCCGCAAATGATGCTTCAGCGTGTACGAAATTACAATTATTGCTCACGACAAGATGGCTGTAAAAAGTCGCTAAAGGGACGTCTGCTTTTCCCTTTATTGTCCTAAACAAGGCTAGTGTGTATGCAGTCCATGGACTGAGCGATCGGACCATCGATCGCATGTAAAATCGCTCGGCATAAAAAGTTTTTTGAAATTTCTGTAGTGTGTACCTAGCTTAAGGCTTGGACTCCAGTAAACCGCAGTGAGATCTATTGTCTGCGAACTTGGAACAGTGATGGATCTTCTCAGGAGTGGCTGTTCTACCAAAATTCCTCCAAGAGCGCATCGACGACTCATCCAGGAAGTCCCAAAAGAACTTTGACAAATATCTAAGGAATTTCTGTCCTTGCCTCGTTAATGTCAGTGTTCATGATTTGAGCATAAGAAAGAGACTGGGCAGAAATGGTATCCATGGGAGGGTTGCAAGGTGAAAACCAAGAGGAACATAAAGTCTTGTCAAAAAACACATGGACTCCCAAGCCTTTTGGGCGATTGTCCAAAATGGGACTTTTTGTAAGACATGGGTTCTGTTACATCTGGCTTCAATTATTCCACAAGTAATATCATACTGGCAGTCAAGCATGGTGGTGGTAGTCTGATGGCATGGGGTTACTTCATTATCTGGGCGACTTGCCATAGTTGAAGGAATCTTCCCTCTACCAGAAAATTCTCAGGGAGAATATCATCGGATCATCAGTCCGTGATCTGACGCTCAAGTGCAATTGGGTTATGTAGAAAGACAACAGTCTACCTCTGAATGTCTCAAAAGAAGCAAAATTAAGGTTTTGGAGTGGCCTAGTCAAAGTCCTGACTGGAATCCAATTGAGATGCTGTGGCAGAATCTTAAGTGGTCAGTTTGTGCTCCAAACCATCCAGTGTGGCCGCATTAAAGCAATTTTGCAAAGAAGAGTGTGCCAAAATACAGCGCTGTGGAAGACTGATCTCCAGGTATTTCACATGGGTGATATAGGTGTAAATATTTCCCATCAATAAATGAAATGACAATTTAAAAACTGCATGTTTACTCAGGTTGTCTGTCTTCACTTTTATTTAAAGATCTGATACAATTAAGCATGACAAATCTGAAGAATAGAAGAAATCAGGAAGGGGGCAAAAACTTTTTCACGACACTGTACGTCTTTCAGGACCTTGCTGTGTGCTCCGTGGAGGATATATAACATATCTCCTGGCTCCGAGCTGCCTTTCTCTCATATAAGGAGCAGCAGCCTCCTGTGTGTGTGTGTGTGTGTGTACTGTCTCTAAGGTTACTCTGTGGTTGGCATGGGTAAGATGTTGTATTATGCGTAGTGCCAATTTACCAACCCCAGCCACACAATGGTCTTGCATCCGCCACACACACGTTAAATTCTACTCTTTACAGTTGTAGTTGCGTAGGAATTGTATTGCTGATCTTTCTGAATACAGCTTATAATAGGAAACCACCTTTACTTCTCCAGTCCTATCCCCATACTTGAAAGAAGTCCATATTATTACCTCTCCTCCAACCAAAGCCGGACCCTCACCCACCCCATGATTACCCCAATACCGTTATTAGAAAGCCAGAAACAAATCCAGGGACGTTTATCTTCGTGCCATTTTTGACAGCTTTAATCACGTGTTGACGGCATCCTCCCGGCACCTGCTATATTGAGAAGGACAGTCTGTGTGTTTTCAGAGCAATGAAGTACATGTGATATGATAGAAACGTTAAGACCGCTATTATTTCAGTAGGGCTGCTGAAAGCAACACTTTAAAATGAAATTAAAGTACGAGAGGCTGTAACCTGACATTAGGAAGGAAAAAGCCAATGGTCCGCCTATGAAGCATTACCCAGGGGTCCAGAACATGGGAGTCCCAGACTTTGGAAGAAAATCCAGCCTGCATGTTTTTGTTATAGCTAATCTCAGACCATGAACCCTGGATCTTCAAAGAACTGCATGTGTGGTCAGTAGTGATGTGCGCCTGAATTACAGGGTCCTGCGCCTTGTAGTTGTATTATGGAGCTGAGGGCTATTGCAATAAGAAAAATGTCAAGTGGCTTTGTTGGATTTGACGGATTGGCTACACTATTACGTCCTAATGTGTGGTAGACTGTCAGTGACCTGACCCTCTCCAGCGAGGATTGGGCGAGCTCTTCTGCGCTCTTATGTCAAATTACTCCCCATTGCTCACACCCATGTGATAAGGAGTGATTTCCATACACCTCTCCTGCCATTCATAACCCTTCTGTTTATTATACATTGTAGAGCAGAATCCATATTTTCCCTCTGACGGCAGCTCATTCAGTGCTTCTTAAGTGCTAGACTTTTCCTGCGAGTGTTTATCAGAAGGAATGAAACAAGGCTTGTATTAGTACATCATCTGCTACGCATTATTAGACTAATAAGTACTTTTCACTGTTATTGAATCTTCTATATTAAGGATGTCCTCACAGTGTTAACAAACTCACTGTATACTTACCAGAAAGGGGCGGGAGGGCTTGGCCTCCAGTACACCCACAGATTAATACCACTTGCAGGCTCCATGCACAGATAATCAAACCGTCAAGTTTCATTCTTTTGTATTAATTGATTCCATCGACGTTGAGAAGAAAACTGAAGTGACCTCTCTCTCCCCTCTCGCATGTCATCTTCAACATGGGAGATTTGGCAGGGGGGAGCTAGTGCTTTGCAAACACACTTTGGCTGTACTTTTGGGCTCAGCTAAACTCTGTCCCTTTCCTGACCCCTAAAGGGTGCGCGCTGTGTCACTTACACTGCTCACTGCGCCATCTTGTTCCGAAGATCAAGAGTAATATACTACTGAAGCACATCTTCTATCTCTATCCTTTTATAGTAGATTTACAGATAAATCTGTTTTTATAGATTTGGGCCCATAAGGAGGGGGTCATTTTTTTTTTTTTAAATGTTGTTAGAAAAGGTCCATTTCCTTACCTATGGTCTTAAAACGAACCTGTCACGGAAGTCCTCCCCTTCCCCCTTGTTCTGGAGAGAGGTTCCATTGCTCTGGTAATTAACATGCTCATTGTGGCCAATGCCATTGTCCGCCTGCTTTATGTGTGCTCCTTACACCAGAGAGAAGCGCAGGTGGAAGACTGCCCGTCAGCTCACAATTAACTTGATGGCTGTGTATTCTGTATATATCTGTGCAATCAATCTAATGCTATTACTTGAGCAACAATACACTTTCTGGTGTCTGTACCTCGGTTGTGATTGCATATTGTGTTCACTTCAGTGATGCCTGTGTTTATAGGACTTGACAAAACAAACCTGTACGTAACCAGAGCGGTAGAACATTCACAGGGGAAAACTGGTTCACACATGGGTCGATCCAGACTTGCGGACCGCTTGCCATAAAACAGGATCATACATGTAGGTGGTCAACTTGGAGACTTCCACTGTATCGTTTCCAGCAAAACTGATACCTGACCACACAGACAGACCATGGCAGGATGGGTGCTCTGCCACCCTAATGCCGCTGGTGGATTTCACAGATTTGTCTTGGTAACGGGAGTTTACTAATCCTAACTGCTCCTACTGGTGCTACTTGACCTCTAGATACTGAGACTGTAAGTGCCAACTGCACACCACTGTGGTGCCCCCCAGTTTTAGGGAAGTAGCCTTCTGCCACCGCCAGGCTCCTTTACTGGCATCTGACACCGCTTCTGGTTGGTGCGTGTGGCTACTGCAGCATCTCTTTGGTCCCTGTGGTTGATTCCTCACGACCACTTACTCAGGAAGCTGGTACCCCGCAATTCCTGAGTCTAACACAGGGCATCCAGGGATGGTCAAGTGTTCTTATATGTAGGTCACAGGAATACAACAGGCATAGATGTCTTTGAGGATTAGAGCATAGTGATGTTTCTTGGTCAGTAACCCTTACCTCTTAAAGGAAATGGATGTACCCATGAAGCGGACACAACATGTGCGCTTTACATGGAGCCAAAAGTGGTTTCACCCCCTAAGCACTTGAAATACTTCACCAATCCTAGTGAATGACGGGAGCATGTGGAAAATCTGCTTAGAGGGTAGGCTACACTAGTGAGGACAGACCTCTTACTAACCAAAAAGCTTTCAACACAGCATTAATGGTTGGTATTCGGTGTAGCTCTCTGGGCACAGGGAACAGTGGGTTGTTTAAAATTGGAAATAACATTGATTTAGCTTAGTTCTGTGATTCCTAAATAATTGTATATGTCTACACAGGTTTGGTTTGCCGTTTGGGATAATTTCCAACAGTAGCCTCCCGTTACGCCATAAGTGTAAAGTATGTGGTGGTCAAGATAACCCCATTCTCCTACATGGGCATGTCCAATAATAATTGGATTATTGGCCACAAGATCGATATCCCAACGGTGCATTGCGACCACTAGACCGCTATAGCTTGTCAGATCATTACAGCCTTCACAACACAAAGCTTAGAAGAACAGACTGCAAACGAGGCAGCTTTCATATGTGTGACACTCATTTAATTCATACAAACAACTTTAACTACACGTCTCCCTTAAAGACAACTTAAAAAAACAAGTTTATGAACTTTTTTCCCATACCCAGGATCACTGGGTTGATTCTTGCGGGCTCAGCCTTAAGAGGTTCAAACATAAACTCCTGTTTTAGAGGTGAGGCTTGTCACATTATATTCCGGCTAATAGCTGGTGGGAAGAACGGCTTAGGTAATCGTTTTAAGAAACTTCCTATAACATTGACTTTTAGCAGTGCTCTCTGTTAACCTCAGTCTGAAAATGAGATTGCATTTGTTGAACATTTTGGAATTGCCATACGATAAGTCTTATTGCTATCTGGTTAACGCCGCGGTTTCTAGTTCTGTAGGCTCCTTGAGATATGTAATGAGGATGATCATTTAAATAAGATGCTGCAAAGTGCATTGTGTTTGTATTTTCAGCTGACTCTGCTCTCGGATCAGAACCGTGCGGCCGTGCCCCCGGCTGCACTCTTACACGATACGGAGAGCGTCATAAGGAACATGTTAATGGAAGAGACAGATGAAAAACATCATCTTGAGCTCTGCACGGGGGGACGGAAACGTGGGAGTAGGACTTGGCCTCTTGCAGTGTCCCACTCATTATGTAGCTTTGATGAACTGAACTTGGATGCCTAGTAATAAGTGCTAGGTCTTTTGCATGTTCCCTGTAGCACGCTGCTTGCGAAACCATTTTTTTGAAATGTCCCATGAGCTCCACAGATGGGCCCAGTAAAATAGCAGGAATCCAGGACAGCACCTGCACACAAAGCCCCCCTGTCCTCTGTTCAGCCAGAGGCCTGCTAAGCATTTATTCTGGCTAACCAGAACAGTTTGGGGTCTGGAATGCTGCTGGTTTAAGAAACATTTTACGGAAACAAAGTTTAATTTGCTTTTTAATCTTTATTTAGTTTCTATTGAAGCCACTTGTGTGTGTCTGTGTGATGGTTGCATCCAACGCACTTCGTTATTTCCAGTCTTATGGTGCAGAAGGCGCCGCCATTAATCTAGACGGTGGACGGGAATCATAAGCTCATATGGTCGTTTATATGTGTAATCCTGGGTGTTTGTGGACCTTTCCCCATGTTACTGTGTTTAAAATGTAATGGTCACCTACAGACAATGGAGGCAGTATTAGTGAGAACACAGCCAACTCAGTGGAACTTGGAACATCCGTGAGGCAGAGGCCTCCTTGTCTCTGGGATGTCACTAGTGCCTAGTGGATTTCTTGGCTGAGTATTGGTTCACTCAAGAGAATGTTGACCTCCGGTGTGTGTAGATTTTCCCATGCAAAGGCAATATTACCGCCTGTAGGGGTTAACGCCAATGATGTCAGCATTATTCCCCGCGGTGAAACTCTGAAGAAAAAGCCCATTTGATTTATTAAAGGCAAGTTGTATTTATCTGCCGTCCTCCGGTTCAGTTATGTGGTGTTGGACACAGTTCTTTCCCTGATTGTCCAAGTCTCTCCTGATCAGAAGCCACCAACGCTGCCTACAACATCTAAAAATGGTGTGAAAAGAGAAGTGTAAGACAAGGGGTATGTTGTTCAAAAGAGCAGTGTGTTGTGGGGGTAGATGGGAGGAACAGATGGGATGGGGGGGCCAAGGGAGTCATTGCACACACGGAGAGCGAAAGAGACAGGAAGCCATAGGGCGGAGACAGATGCACACAAACAGTTTGCATGCAACTAGGCTGGGATAGAGGTGTACGCGGGCTGGGAAAAGGCAGGGATGGAATGCAGATAGGAGACCTGACTTATTTGCAGCAGGTGCCTCTGTTACTGTGCACTGTGAGAAAGACACTCACATTATATCCGGCACGGCCAATAAGGAGGAGAAGAGGGAAGTCCAGGTTGGGGCGGGCACACATCCGTAAGCTAGATGCTGCGCTGCAGACTGGCTGCGGAAGCACGGAGCTCCCGAAAACAGTGTTCCCACTTAATATCTGGATGTGGCCTGAGGACCAGTGAGAACAGCTTCACATGACACGTCTGGCACACTTGCCGGGGTTGCTGACACCTGCTCTAGATTTTTGCGTCCAGCCTTCAGTACATTGGTGGTGACCCAGGACCTTAGATTTGAGGTGGCGGCAGAAGAGTAGAAGGTTGGGATCTGTTCAGATAACGCCAGCCACCACAAATACACTGACGGTGTTCTCCCCAGCACCTATTTCCCAGGTGCTTCACCTGACTGGGTTTAGTTGCCTCCCGGCTCCCAGGAACCCTACAGTCTTATAATAGAATAAACCATTGTTTATCCTACTAGAACAGGCACTATGTGAGCACTACAGCCAGCAGTGTGTGTTAGGCCACTGACCACCAGTCCTGGCAAGTGTGGGCAACATTATTCAATACTATTGCAAAGTATTACATTGGCCCCACCCGGCTGCTTCTTAGAGCCAAGATAAGAAGTATTGCCAAGATCAGGTGTTGAGAGTCACATGAATATCGGGTGTTAACACAGTGGAAGTGGCCCTTTCTTATTATCGTCAGAATAAGAAGGTAGAATACCTGTTAAAGAGCTCATTTTATATACTTGTTACAGGTCCCTGCTTGCCTACGTTTCTAGGGCTGTGGAAGACGAGCATGTCACAGACAGAAGATAAAAACCTTTAGAGGTTTTATAAGCAAGATAGTTTTATTGGGAGCTATTAGCAGATTATGGGAGAGAGTATAGGTAAGTTTGGGAGAACATGCTGTTCCGCCCTAGGGTTGTCGGCTAATAACCTTCACCGAGAGAGAGAGAAGATTTGATTGAGAGCTGCACCGGTGAAGAAATGCTCAAACGTTCTGACTTCCGTTGCCCATATCTCGTCAGTCTGTATGGCTCATCCTGGTAGCCATTGGTATAACCTCATGTGTTGGTAACGTCATCCATATGTCTAATTCACGGTTCATACATCTGCCGAGTGGCAGGATTGCTTCTGATCGGGGTCAGTTTATATGAAGCAGCATAACTCTATATAACACAGTATTTGTGCATCTCTGGAATAGTTGTGGTTGCTGTAGAATTTGACTTATTTTAATTTGAGCAGAAACATCCAATGCGGATGGTTTTAGCTGCGAGGGGTCCTGCTCAGCAGGATAAGTTATTAGAATAATTCCATTGTTAATGAAGACCTTTTACAAGACAAATGACAGATCTGGTTTAAGCTGTTTTTATTATATTTTCTGAATGACTTGTGCAATAAAGAATATTAAAGGATTTTTGTTATTCCTGCTCCCATAAAATACAGAAAATATTTCATGTTTATTGGAACCAACCAAAGTTCTTCAGCATTTTCTATAATGAGATTATTTTCTCTTTGGGAACACATATGTTGAGGTTTGAAATGTAACCTTTTGGTATAATTAAAATGATTATTTTAGTTCCAAAAGAACTGGTGTCCTGTGGCACGGCGGCTTTGTAGATGGGACTAGAGCAGCTTGGCTTGTACACAGTTATTTACTGTGGTTACTTTGTTATAGGATGTGGAAAGAAGTCTTTAGCTGCCCATATAGTCAGTTATTCTGTAGTAGAAGCATCCTGCAATATGTCAGCTGCAGTAATGGGGCTGAGTAATGGGCTATCACAGTACTGATAGCTTCCCAGTGTTGTGCCATTAGCTGTCCAGCGATGTGATACCGCAGTGTCGGTGACAGGCCATCGGTGTGGTGACCAGTGACGGCAGTGTCGGTGACGGGACATCGCTATGGTGGCCAGTTACTGTAGTGTCGATGACGGGCTATGGTGACCAGTGACGGCAGTGTCGGTGACGGGCCATCGGTATGGTGACCAGTGATGGCAGTGTCGGGATATCGCTATGGTGGCCAGTTACTGTAGTGTCGATGACGGGCTATGGTGACCAGTGACGGCAGTGTCGGTGACGGGCCATCGGTATGGTGACCAGTGATGGCAGTGTCGGGACATCGCTATGGTGGCCAGTTACTGTAGTGTCGGTGACGGGCTATGGTGACCAGTGATGGCAGTGTCGGGACATCGCTATGGTGGCCAGTTACTGTAGTGTCGGTGACGCGCTATAGTGACCAGTGACGGCAGTGTCGGTGACGGGCCATCGGTACGGTGACCAGTGACGGCAGTGTCGGTGACGGGCCATCGCTATGGTGACCAGTGACGGCAGTGTCGGTGACGGGACATCGCTATGGTGGCCAGTTACTGTAGTGTCGGTGACGGGCTATGGTGACCAGTGATGGCAGTGTCGGGACATCGCTATGGTGACCAGTGACGGCAGTGTCGGTGACGGGCCATCGGTACGGTGACCAGTGACGGCAGTGTCGGTGACGGGCCATCGCTATGGTGACCAGTGACGGCAGTGTCGGTGACAGGCCATGGGTACGGTGACCAGTGACGGGCCATCGCTATGGTGACCAGTAATTACCCCGCTGCTGTGTGGACTCTCCTTTCCCCTGATCCAGGGTCTTGCATGCATACGTTATACATTGCCCCAGTGATGCTCACTTTCTTGTTATTTCACATCATACTGTCGGATTATAATTGACCTCCATCAGTGGTCATTTAGCAAGCAGTGGTTACCCCACATCACTAATGGTTACAGACCCTCACTATAATGTTATATTCTAGAGCATATGCCGTAGTGTGGTCTCTTAAATAGTACTTTAAACCACTACAGTCTGCGCTCCTCTCATACATATGAGTGTAGACAAGCTATGTATAGTGGTGTTACATTCTAGTTCGGTTGTCCCCTGGCTCCCTCTCAACGAGATCCAGGGAGGATACTGGTACTGTGGTTACTGAGAGGTATATACGTGACAGAGGAGGCAGCCGGATGTGAGGGCCGTCATTTTATGCTGCACTCCCCCATGTCGGCACATATTTCATTTTACTTTTTGTGGAAAACCCATATTCAAGCTTCTATGGCAGCCCGTGGACCTGGTGTAGGGCGTGTTTAGGTGTCTGACGTACCTTTTTGTGAAATAAAGTTCATATGTGCAGCGAATCCGGGCCCCAACATGTGTTGTTAAATAAGCCCTTAGTGACAGCAGGGTCACTTATATCTCTTTCTTGGAACGCTTTCATGGAACATTACATTAAGTTTATTTTAGGAAAAGAAATGATCCCCTTTCACTGATTACAGGAGGTAATTGTGCGCTATTTCTTTTTGTGATTGTTTTTCTTCTCCCAGTGTTCTGTATACAGACCGGCATAGATGCACTGATACATGGAACCGTTAACATGAATTCCTTCGTCCCTTTGATTAAATGATGAGCTTGTAGCTGAATTCCTTGCAGCAATCAAATACTTTTCTTCATTTGTGCTGTTTGTATTGTTTACTAATTAGGTTTGATTGCACATGATTGCTGTACTGTGTGGTATGGCTCTTCAGAGGAATGGATAATCCCTCTTCGTTCTGGGGATCTGTAGTCTGGCCTCTGTCTGCAGACTGTGGATCACACCCTAGATGGCGCTATTGAGGGCAGCTAGACCAGATACATGTTCTCATCCTTGTATTTCTCTGGTTTGCCGTGTGTTGTGCCAACACTGGCTCATTCCCTCCCTCATGCTTCACAAGTCACTGACTGGCTACACTCCCTGATAAGTGTGGTAGCAGGGGCACATTGACTCTCAGATCCGTATCCATTACCACATGTTTCTAGCAGCACAGAAACATACTGGATTAACCAGT
Organism: Mixophyes australis; assembly: GCA_036250195.1. Lineage (NCBI taxonomy): Eukaryota > Metazoa > Chordata > Amphibia > Anura > Limnodynastidae > Mixophyes > Mixophyes australis. The sequence continues at coordinate 490,013,446 of JAVHZZ010000001.1, forward strand.
GTTTCCCATCCCATGGAGAAGAGGAGAGCTGCATCCGTCTCTGTTAGAAGCAGAAATGTCACTCTCAGTGTAGGCAGCCATTTTGTTGATGCCAATAATTAAAGTACAGACTGAATATTGGTTCAGTCCATAAACCTTTCTCCCTCTGTGTGTCCGCTTTAGTAGAACGCCCCATAAGATTGTTCAGGGATTTCGTGGAACTGTTGACCATAACTTGTGCTCATATGTTGCAGTGTATGTTTGTTAATATATATTATACTGGCAGGTATCATTTGGCTGTTTAATTCAGTATTTGTAGTTTATGCTCTTTTGTTGCTCAGGGCCGTCTGGATAGTCTGAAAATGTGTCCACAAAATGAGGGTGAATGATTGCTGTTTTTTAGTCTTTGGCAGTATTATTTATTGCAAATTCATTTCTCACTGTAGTTTTTGATTTTTGTCGTCTAAGATACTGCTACCATTTCTCTAAGCTTTGAGTAAAGTTATTGTTGTCTTCAAATCTGCAGATGCCGTGTGGGTTTCTATATCGATTGAGCCAGATTCTAAGCTACGTTATAAACGAGAAACGTAAACTTTACTTTTTCAGCCAAGTTGAACTCTAAATAGGCTGCATTCCAAAATCCTGCCCTGTGTAGCTACTGAGGACTAGGACATGTTTTCAATACTAGCTTTTATCATGGACCACTGGTGGCTCTTCCATTTTGTGTGTTAAATTTTAAGTTCTGCCGCTGGGCAGATGAATAACTAAATGAGCTCAAATAGGTGTGATGGTGAATGAAGACCAGAGGTGAGTTGTGTGTTCTAGACTAGTCGTTGCGATGGGTCGTCGTTGACCCATTGGTTTCATACCGTCTGCCCAGCTTTGATCACAAGGAAATTACGGAGAAACTGCCACATGGTTGGCTCTGGTAGCTGGCATACAAAATATGCCAAGTGGGTAGCGATGATTCCGAAAACACATTCACTGCCTGTCCCTCAATTCCTACTGAATGACCACATGTGAGACGTGGCAGGACCGATAATACCCTCCAGTGACGGGCTGAATTCTCACATGCTGCAATCAATATCCCCTTTCATCTGCGACTGTTTATTTTTAACTCTGGGAATAAACAGGATTAAAGTTGTTATGTCTCTTAACGAGAGGAAGATGGCTTCAGTCATCAGTAACCCCACAAAGTCATCCAGACGAAAACCATTCAGAAGTTGTTCCCCGTTATTCAAACTGTCTCCCTCCCTCTTCTGTTTCCCTTTAATTGAAACCAACAGCTTTTATATAATTGAAAACAAAAATACAAGAATCTTTTGTTTCATTACCACCAAAAAGAGCCTTGTACTGTTCCAGCTGATTTATTTTATTTAGTGTCTTGGATTTTGTTCTGCTGCTAAATAGTTTTTTTTCACGGGGGTCCTAATAGCTTTGGCGGTTTGGCACGTGGGCCCAGAACCTCTTTACCCCGGTCACTGTATTTGCATTTTGTTTTGATCAAAAAAAAAACAAACTAAACATTTCCATGGAGAGATTTTACAATTTAATTCTGTTGCGTTTGCCAAAAGGATCGCGCTCTACACCAGCGCCCAAGCCAGCTCTTAAGTTCTTCCTGTTTATTTGTCACTTTTTATGACCTTGTTTTTCTAGTACAATGAGAACCTTGTTGAGGGTGAAAAGGTCACTACAGATATTGGTATTGATGATGTCTAGTTTAATGTGCCCCACCGTTCAATAATAATGATAATGAACATCTTTATATGAACTTTGTTTTAGAAAAAGGTATTTTTGGATGCCAGTGTCTTGCCTTCATTGTGACAGGAGCCTTCATATCACTGGTCTGTGCTGCTGAGGACCCTGCTCCTTCCACTATATAACTCTCAGTCTGTGACTTCCTGCTGCCTCCATTCCCCTCCTCACATCATGTCACTGCCCCTGTCACATGCAGCCCTGTCCTCACTAACACATCACTCATCTCCTGATATACTCTGTGCTGATGGGGGACCCTGCTCCTTCCACTATATAACTCTGTCTGTGACTTCCTGCTGCCTCCATTCCCCTCCTCACATCATGTCACTGCCCCTGTCACATGCAGCCCTGTCCTCACTAACACATCACTCATCTCCTGATATACTCTGTGCTGTTGGGGACCCTGCTCCTTCCACTATATAACTCTGTCTGTGACTTCCTGCTGCCTCCATTCCCCTCCTCACATCATGTCACTGCCCCTGTCACATGCAGCCCTGTCCTCACTAACACATCACTCATCTCCTGATATACTCTGTGCTGATGGGGGACCCTGCTCCTTCCACTATATAACTCTGTCTGTGACTTCCTGCTGCCTCCATTCCCCTCCTCACATCATGTCACTGCCCCTGTCACATGCAGCCCTGTCCTCACTAACACATCAATCATCTCCTGATATACTCTGTGCTGCTGGGGGACCCTGCTCCTTCCACTATATAACTCTGTCTGTGACTTCCTGCTGCCTCCATTCCCCTCCTCACACCATGTCACTGCCCCTGTCCTTACTAGTCACTGTTCCCCAGAATATCAGCACATGTAGTATATTGAAGTGATCTGTGCTGCTGTGAACCTTCAGACAAACTGAGTTTTAAACATGAACAAAAGACGGATGAACACAAAACAATAGCCGCGAACCAGTCTGCTTTCATCATAGGATAACATTGTCTTCATTTTGGATTAAGGTGGGCTTGTTTGTTGGTCATGTTGTCTTTCGGACCTTTAATCTATGTCAACTTTGATTAGTACCCATGAATTCTGGCGCTCCCAAAACTTGTTGGCACCACCAAGAACTTTCCCCTGAAAGCCTGGCGATGGAAGTGTGGATCTCTTATGGAGAAAGAGTGACATTCATTTTTGGTTATCTTGCTCCTTCATTAATGGTGTTGATACTGTCAATTTAGCAGCATTGTCGCCTGTTCGTTTTTGTTCAATTGTTAATATTGTCCAACTTGGCTGACGTGGTCTGTGCAGGTATGGTGGTCTTAAACATTGTAGATTGTCCAGTTGGTGGCTTTAATGTTGGTTTTCTAGGAGAGCCGAGGTGGACTTTGTCCCCAGAACGGTCTGAAGACGTTTAGCTTCTGTGAGCCCCTCCCTGGTGTATATATGTCCACATTACTCTATACCTCACAAAGATCGTATATAACTAGGATCATGGTTATATACTTAATGCTTGTCAATTAGTTGTAAAGGTTTCACAATACGGGAGAGATGTACAACAAGTGGTAAAACTGCTGCTAACACGCATGCGAGTTATGACTGGCCGCTGCAGCAAATTATTACGTTGGTGATCTACAACGGCGGACCTGGACTAAAATGTTAGCTAAATAAAATCGCAAGATCGCAATATTAGTTTTCTCTGTCAGTGGAGATAGAATTCATGAATTGTTTACCCAGATGTGTGAATTCCAACCCAACAGTAGTTAGTGGCACATCCTGATAATCATGTACAAGTGTCTTCTGTATTGATGATTCTCACTACCATCAGCAGATGTATGAAGTTTTGTTCATCTTGCACTGACTTTACTGTACGTATACAAGCTCATTAAACATACATGTAGTTAGACTTTTGATATTTAGGGGGGGGGGAATTCAATTGCCGGAGATGTGCTCGAACATTGCCAGCAATTACGGTAACATTTTTTACATCTCTGCCGCGAATTGTCTCCAGGGCGTCCATGAGATACTTAGTGGCTAATCGATTTCCACCTTTGAAGGTCAAAGGTGAAATTTGCTGCTCAGACTTGGGCTGTACACACAGAAATGTTCTTTATCTGCGTCTGTGTTTTGACAGCTGAACAGAGGATAGTAGGAAGTGCATGGAGATTGACACATCCCTGTTCTTGTTCCTCCATCCATATTTCCAAAACAACCGGTGTCTCTTTGTTGGGATCAATGATCTCTATGCGATAACCTTTGTTCACCTGCCCAAATAGAGAGAGCCTGTTGGATTGCCTAGTTCGTTACCTGGACTTTCCAACACGTCCTTGTTGGGGAAAATACACCATCATTCTCTACCTCCACTGACGTACTGCAATACCAGTGGTGAAGGACTGCCAGTTTGTGTCAAACCTTTCCAAAACACAGCATAGAAACATAGATTGTTCCTCAGAGAGTTGGGTTCATTTGTGCGTTTTTCCCCTTATTGGGTTACCCTGAACAGAAGAGACCTGTGTTTTATTACAAGCAGGTTTAAGTCATTGGACTGTTTATAAGCACATCTGCTGGAAATTTATTCCAGGCATCTTATTACTCGTTCTGCTAAATATTGTCTAACATTACTCCGGAGTTTCTCAACAATTATTTATTAAAATGTATTCAGATTGTACCTACATATTGCATAGCTCTGTGCAGAGAATATTCATTGATATCTGTCTCTGCCCCTGTGGAGCTTACATTTTATATTCTCTACCGCACTGACACACACATACTAAGGTTTACTTAGTCAGAAGCACATTAACATTACCAGTATGTCTTTGGTGCATGGGAAGAAACCGGAGCACCCAGAGGAAAGCCACGCAAACATGGGGAGAACATACAAACTCCACACAGATAGGACCCTGGTTGGAATGAAACCCATGACCCCCAAACCTTATTAGGCTGCAGTGCTGACCACTAGACACCCGTCTTGTCCAGGATACTCCTCACCTCTTTGATATTACCTAAGATTTAGGAATCTGCACTTCTCAAATCTCCTAGCAGTGTCAGTTATAGTAGGACTGCACATCTTCTTAACCTGAATTCTGATCTGGGAAATGGGACAGATGCTGTCCTGATGTACTTAATACTGTAGAGGCAAGCATATTAATTTCAAGAAGGACCGGTCACCACTGGGGCAACAGTAATCTCATGTGCTAGGCGGGCAAATCGGTTTAATAAAGCCCTTACCGAGATCTTTTTTTAATAAAAACCGTGTCCACTATGCCGATTACTCACTAGTTTCTACTTCCAGTAAAGATATTGTTTGTTCTTTAACGGAAAACAGAAACTAGAGGAAGTTTGCTGGTTACATTATGCACCACATTAATGCGCCCCACCCACAAGGATTTTTAGATAATCACGGAATATATAGTTTAATGCAATTTACCCAAAAAAAGGCTTGTAATATTAGAGGCTCTGTCAGGTATCATCATATTGTCATCATCTGTGATTGCCGATTATCTATTGCATTATGGAACGATGTGTCCTCGTCTAATGTGAGTTTTCATAGCATGTTATATGAGAAAACAATCCAGGTTATTTTTATATATTGTGAATCCAGTGACGTGAGGCAGTTAAAGTTAATTGACACCTTAGCTACCGAATTGTTTACATTGTATTGCTTAACTTTAAGTTGTTTTACCAAATATAAGGTAAGCTGCATAAAATAGCCCCCATTCAGTGCCCTGATATCTGTTTCATCATGAATTCATCATGAATTCATCATCATCTGTTTCATCATGAACTATCATGAATAACCCCCATTCAGGGCCCTGGTATCTGTTCCATCATGAATAACATATCCCTCATTCAGGGCCCTGGTATCTGTTTCGTCATGAATAACATAGCCCATTGCTGTGTCTTCCTAGAACTTAGAACTTGTAATTATTGCCTGATTAAAAGGAACAATCTTTAGGTTCTGGCTTTAGTTACACTTATAGACATGTCAGATGTGGATGGATATGTCGTACTTCAGTAACTTTTGTTTGAGACACCTCCTGACAATGCAAGCGCCTCTATGCCTACCCCAAAAAAATGTCTCCTCACAAACAGACAAGAACTCTTTACTAGCCGCTCTTCGTAGCTTTACATTACAACATGACCCCCACACACAGCTCCTGGAGATAATATATTGTATAGATTATTGTGTATTACATTTCTACAGTATGGCGCGAAGCCACGTATTATATACTGTGTCTATATTGTGGTGTTTGGGGAGAAACGGCAGTGTGACTGCCCATGGTCACTAAGACGTTAAACACTGTGGTACGCTAGTCACTTCTTAACACTCCCTGTAGACACGTCAAGTAATAAGTTTACCCTAGATCCTCCTCTGTTCTCGTTCTTGTTATGCAGACTTAAGCTGGGTACACACTACAGAAATTTCGACCAACTTTGTATGCAAGCGATTTTACACCTGACCGACGGTCCGAACGCTCGGTCCATGGACTGCATACACACTAGCCTTGTTTAGGACGAGAAAGGGAAGAGCGGACGTCCCGTTAGCGACTTTTTACAGCCATGTTGTTGTGAGCAATGACTGTAATTTCGTACTCACTGTTGTGGATCAGTCGGAAGTTTATACACACTACACAGCGGAAAAGAGATTGGATCGAAAATATTAAACGGTACGACCAACCAAATGAGGCGATAATCGTCCATTTGGGCAGACTTTCGACCATCGTGTCACTGTACACACTGACCGAACTTTTGAACGAGCGGTCGTATGTCGGCTGATTGAGCCGATTATTGGACGAAAACCGTGTAGTGTGTACCCAGCTTAAGATCTATTCTGTGGGATTGCATATAATTACCCAGCATGCTTGGCTCTTGCCACAGCTCTGTGTGGTGAGTTAATCATCATAAAGTATAGCTCCAAGTCGGTGTGTAGTGTGTCAAATGCTCGTACAGGTATAGGATCTATCATGTGGAATTCTTGGTTCTTCTGGGTAAATGCGTTTTTACTGTATTTTGGCGCACGTTGCCTAAAATACTCTAAATTACATTTTAAAATTACGCCTTTGTTGCCTCGCACTACCCTCCATTTTAAATGGTTTAGCAGCTGGTAACAATGTTTTGTATGTGTGCCATCATTACGGAAAAGGAGATACTTTAAAAAAAAAAACAAACACTTTTTTTTTTTTTGCCTTTCTGGTTTTTGGAAGTTTTGGGGTAACAGGTTTCTGGGGAGGTACCCCCCTCCTCTGTATCTGTCACTGCAGTTTAGTCTCCTGGATCTTTTGTGAGGAAAATCATATGTTTGTTTAATTTGCCAGCAGGTGGCGCTCAGATGACACTATTATACAGCTTACCGTTCTGTGTATAGAGCTGGGAATATCTACAACAACCCTTTTTTATTCACATTTACTTGCACTTTTTGATAGTTTTTAATGGCTCTGGCTGGATGTGATTGTCTACCATTCTGTTGAGAGATCTGTGATCCTATGCAGCAATACTAAGCAAGACCTCTACAGATACAGGTTGGGTCGGGTATCCCGAATGCTTGGGGTACTGACACCCAGGATACCTACAAAAAAACACCAACACTTCAATAGCAACATAATTAAAATGTACACTTCCCTTTACAGCGACGGCGGAGGTTAGCGAAAGTACTTGTATGCGACCGCTGGTAATTCAGACGATGCTGGATGCCGTTACTTGGTTTTGACGTGACGTAAGTTCCCGACGTTCCGCTCACCCTAACCTTAACGTACCTCTTTAAATAGATGTCGCCGCCTTCGGTGATGTAAAAATGAAGCGCTGGCATACGACATGTTCGGATTCAGCAGCGGTCACATACCAGTACTTTCGCTAATCTCCGCCGTCGCTGTAAAGGTAAGTGTACATTTTAATTATATTGTTATTGAAGTGTGCATGTTTTTTTTTTTTCCGTAGGTATAATGGGTCTCTGTGTCCCAAGAATCGGGATACCGATTACCACCGATACAAACACCGTTTTACAGTGCTCAGAAACTGTTTACTGACTAAAAATATATATAATAAAAATATAAAACATTCTACTGTATCTGTGCCTAGTGTGAGAAGTGTGGCGTGCTTCTCCGTGTAATATACACCCTGTGATTGCTGCTGACACCTCCCCCACTTTTCTCTGTAGGTCGGTATACGATGGGGAAGAGCACAGCCACTTTATGGAGAAGCTGGAGGCCCGGATCCGGAACCATGACCGTGAGATTGAGAAGATGTGTAACTTCCACTATCAGGGATTTGTGGATTCCATCACGGAGCTGCTGAAAGTGAGGGGGGAAGCTGAGAATCTGAAGGTAAGGAGAGGCCTGCGGTAACATTGTTACTGAGGTCTTGTCAGTCCGGTGCTGGGAAGTATATAGGGTGCGTTCAGGGTGCAGCTCTCCTGCCGTCGCCCAAGGGCATGTAATTGAGGGATAACCGGAGTGTTTACTAATCTGGTCCTCCATGACTTATCTGACCCTGTGGCAGATAGGAAATGGGCATTTAAGAGTTACTGGTGTTACAATATGCCCGATATCCTGATTTCATACCAGTGAATACATTTATGATGTTTTTCTAATCGAATACTATGTAAGATAAGTAACGCGCTTGGTTGTTTGATATAAGAGACCAATGTAATGGATCGTGTCCTGTGTGCGCTGAGTAGTAGGAAGTAAGAGGAAGTCTGGTATCCCCTGCAGCCATCGTTCCTCTGGCTGTAGGTTAGGACGTAGCGGATGAACCACAGTGACACTGCAGACTGACGGTAATGGAGAGACTCATTATCCTTTGAGCAATTAGGTAAAATCCACATCCTCCTGCTCTATTCTGGGGTAAATAGACGGGGGGCATCTTCTGGCCTGCATGCCTTGTGGCTCCCCAGCTATTTCTGTTACTTGCTGCTTATTTTAGTACACACATTGCTGATTTGGAACAACGTGCTATTGTTGTGTTGGAATGCTGGAAAACCAGGATCTGTTTATCCGCTGTGGTTTCAGAGCTTACGTTCCATAACTCTGATTCTTGCCGTCGTGTTTGTGGCTTCGGTACACAGGAAAGGTAACACATGGCTGCTTTCTTCTATTAGATGTCTACTTAGTTCTGCTTAAATTTCAGATTCTCTATAACGATGTTAATCTGCCAGTATAGCCCTATGGAAAATCTTACATCTCAACGGGAGTGTGTACAGTGACTGCTTAAGCTGCCCAAACACGGAACCGTTTTGTTTGATTCAGTCCACAAAATGTACTTGTGTCTTTTTCAATCAGTGTGATTGGGAGACCTGCACTGCGTGTGCGCAGTCATAGCGCGGGACGCGCCGGTGTCCGAGCTCTTGGGTCTAAGAACAATGACTATCAAATATGAGTAAAAGTTGTCATATCGCTGCAGGTGTTGGCAGCTTTGCCTTTAAAATGAAAGTTTTTGTCCTTTGTTCCTGTTTGCGGTAATGTTTGCAGACTTGTATCACATGCTATAGTTTATCCCCTCTGGGCTGCTTACTGTAGGCCATGTTTTCAGTATTTCCTTGATATTGCACAGTTGATACCCCAGTCATGTGACCCATTGCCGTGCGAGAGCAGAGACCTCGGCATCATTACATGATGGTAAATAGTGTTTTCTTTCTGTTCCAGAACAAGGTAACGGACACTAACAGGACCCTGCAGCTGGAGGGGGCAGAGGTAATATCCCAGAGATGTAGTATTATAGTGTATAGAGGTCGTGTGAACAGATTTAATGCTTACAAAGATCTGTCAGTTACTTAAAGGGCCCAAACAGAGATAGATGTCATTCAACTGGCGAGGTCACTGGTCAGGGTAGCGCTGGCTGGCGCGTACGTGGTTAGTGCCGCCTGGCTGGCGCATACTGGGGTAGCACCGGCTCACAAGGTCACTGGTCAGGGTAGCGCTGGCTGGCGCGTACGTGGTTAGTGCCGCCTGGCTGGCGCATACTGGGGTAGCACCGGCTCACAAGGTCACTGGTCAGGGTAGCGCTGGCTGGCGCGTACGGGGTTAGTGCCGCCTGGCTGGCGCGCACAGGGTTAGTGCCGCCTGGCTGGCGCGCACAGGGTTAGTGCCGCCTGGCTGGCACGCACGGGGTTAGTGCCGCCTGGTTGGCGCGTACGGGGTTAGTGCCGCCTGGCTGGCGCATACTGGGGTAGCACCGGCTCACAAGGTCACTGGTCAGGGTAGCGCTGGCTGGCGCGTACAGGGTTAGTGCCGCCTGGCTGGCGCGTACAGGGTTAGTGCCGCCTGGCTGGCGCGTACAGGGTTAGTGCCGCCTGGCTGGCGCGTACAGGGTTAGTGCCGCCTGGCTGGCGCGTACAGGGTTAGTGCCGCCTGGCTGGCGCGTACAGGGTTAGTGCCGTCTGGCTGGCGCGTACAGGGTTAGTGCCGCCTGGCTGGCGCGTACAGGGTTAGTGCCGCCTGGCTGGCGCGTACAGGGTTAGTGCTGGCTGGCGCGTACAGGGTTAGTGCCGCCTGGCTGGCGCGTACAGGGTTAGTGCCGCCTGGCTGGCGCGTACAGGGTTAGCGCCAGCTGACTAGGTCACTGGTTGGTGTTGCTGATTAATAAAGGCTTTGTGTTACATTTTCTAAATATGTATAGTTTTATATTACTTGTAATACATGGATGTGATTGTATAGAGCTTAGTAACCATGAGTCCTGTGATATTCTGCTCTAGTTATTATCTACAATGAAGGAGCTCCAGCAGTGTCGGATTCAGCAGAGGAACATCGCTGCCACTGTGGAGAAGCTGAACCTGTGCCTGCCCGGTGAGTGCCAACCGTTCCTGTCTCCTAAGAGAGGGTCTCTGGGTGCTCCCGTTCCCTGTAGTAGTTCTTTTGAGGGTGTCCCTACCTGGGGCACCACAGCATTTATTACATTTACTAGGATCTCTACAAGCACAAATACCTGCTGCCTCTGACTATTACCCCCAGGACAGGAGAGATCTGGCTCAGAGGCTGTAATAAAACCCAACTTCATATATAAAGTAGAAAACCCCTGGAATACTAAGCCATACGTTACTTTTACTAGTGGTACAGTGTATAAAGGATGTATAGGCTGGTGACATTATACTGTGTGTACAGGACAGGTCTATAGGCTGCTCTGACATTACAATGTGTGTACAGGACAGGTCTATAGGCTGGTGACATTATACTGTGTGTACAGGACAGGTCTATAGGCTGCTCTGACATTACAATGTGTGTACAGGACAGGTCTATAGGTGTCATTATGCACTATAGTTTCATTGAATAGACAACATGCATACGGTCTCACCAGCGTTGTTCAGGGATAGCTGCAGCATCCAGTGCACACACATAAGTATAGTCAGTGCCAGCTGGACTGTTGGACTAATGTGTGAATACACATTATAAAAATGTGTAGCAAAAAATATATATATATTTTTTTTCTATTCGTATACTTGCCTGGTGAAGGTGCCTGTGTGCTCTGAAAGCTAGCACATATAATACCTTTATTAGCTAATCAAAAATGTATCACTCCTATAATAGGTTTGTGTTTTTTGACACAAAAGTATTTAACGTCACAAAGACACATTATAGAAAGTTTTGGACTGATTTCGTTGTAATTATTTTTTACTTTTATTTTTCTCTTCTCAGTTCTGGAAATGTACACTAAGTTACGGGTGCAAATGAAAACTAAAAGGTATGCAAAATCCGAGGCGTCCACACTTGTAGTAGAATTGTTAATTCTTGTATGATGTTTCTGAGAATATGCAACAAAGCCATTTATGGACAGCTATAGTAGGATGTGCCTTTCCCTTGTCCTACATACACAAGCTAATGCTGTATGGGAGGATTATCAGACCTTGGTAAGATTGTCAGGAGAGCTCCAGAAGTCTCTAAAGGGATTATGGGTAACGGGAGGCAAGTCATGTCTACTGCTCTGAATGGTGGCAGACTTACCAGCACCATCATATAGAGCAGTCCTATAACATGAATATTCTACACGTCTCCCTTAGTATCACTAGTTTCTCTGGGGCTATAGGTAACATTGGTATATGTAGTTCTGCACCAGCTGCTGGAACGAGCATTATTTAAGACACAGGGCAAAAATGCTGGCTCCCCCGCGACCAATCGGTGATTAGCTTTCATCGATCTAGTACAAGTTAGCCAATAATGGATTTGGCTTGTTACAAGACTCTTTGTCCGTCTGTGCGGAGGTGTCTGATACACGGGTAACGTGCGTTTGTCTGTAGTAAGCAATAGGTGGTGTCGCATGGAAGCCTACAGCCGCCGCTGATCACAGGAATCTCTCCGACAAGCCCAGCGCTGTTATCTGCTCCCACTTCCAGTTTTTGGACCCAGCGCCTTTTGTATCAAAACATCCCATCCATTGAAATCCTTCAGCAAACGCAGCCCCTGCCAAATCAAACAATAATGTTCACGCAGTGGAACCCTTGAATGGAGTTTTGCGGTTTTGAAGTCAATGTTTAAAACCTGTGTAATCAGATCACACCTACTCTGCCCTGTCAGGCAGCTCGCTGCGATATTTACATTCCAAATGGTTTTAGGCTACTGTAAGGGACACCCCATGCCAAAAGCCTTTCATTCACGGCTGGTCCAGATTCTTTCAGCACCCGGAGGTTTATTTACACATGGCTGCTCCGAGGGCCGCTCGCGGCTCCCACAATCCCCTGCAACGTTCTTGTCCTGCAGCTCGGAGCCGTGACCGCTCCGTGATCTTTAAATAAACCCGTTTCCTATTGAAGGGCAAGTCTCGTGCAAACAGAGCCCAAATGTTATTTCTGACCATTTAAAGAGAAAAAACTCCATCCAACCACATAATCCAAAACAAATAATTAAGCTATTTAAGTGAAATAGAAAAAGTCTCTGGTTTTACATGTTAACCCCGTCCTTGCTTGGCCGTCACCATCTGCTCCTGCCGTGTTTGGCTTGTTTACAGGAATTGAAAACTTATCGCGTGTTTTAAATGATTTGCACCAAATAGTTTAGTTGGACAACGTAAAAAACTAAATAAAAACATATGCCTTTCTTTTTTTTATTGATGCATTGGGTTTTGATCTATGAAAACTTTTGGTGCGTCCAATGCTTCTTGATGTACATAGATTGCGGTTTAAACATTGTAAAAAGAAAACGTGCAGACAACATTTAGAGAAATGTGAGCAAGCGCTTGTGTCGTGTACTATGTGTTGTCTTGTGAGTCATTTTGGCATGAGACAAACTGAAACTGTCCAGGAATTGCTGTTTAGCCAGATCAGGAAACAGAGTGGCTTACAAACGATCAATTTTTTTTTTATTTTCTAATTCAGGACGAATGTTTTTCTGCCTGTCTCGGCTGAATGATAGTGTTATTATAATCCTCTAAATGGCAAGCCAAGCACCAAAGCACTGCACCCCTGTCTTAGATGTGGCCATGCTTTTTAAAGACTACACCAATCACAGCACACTCTAAACATCTCCTCCTCCAAACCCAGCCCCCCTTCCTGCCTCTCCTTCTCCTCCTCCAAACCCAGCCCCCCTTCCCGCCTCTCCTTCTCCTCCTCCAAACCCAGCCCCCCTTTGCGCCTCTCCTTTTCCTCCTCCAAACCCAGCCCCCCTTCCCGCCTCTCCTTTTCTTCCTCCAAACCCAGCCCCCCTTCCCGCCTCTCCTTCTCCTCCTCCAAACCCAGCCCCCCTTCCCGCCTCTCCTTCTCCTCCTCCAAACCCAGCCCCCCTTCCCGTCTCTCCTTCTCCTCCTCCAAACCCAGCCCCCCTTCCCGCATCTCCTTCTCCAAACCCAACTCCCCTTCCCGCACCTCCTCCTCCTCCTCCTCCAAACCCAGCCCCCCTTCCCGCATCTCCTTCTCCTCCTCCAAACCCAGCCCCCCTTCCCGCATCTCCTTCTCCTCCTCCAAACCCAGCCCCCATTCCCGCATCTCCTTCTCCTCCTCCAAACCCAGCCCCCCTTCCCTCATCTCCTTCTCCTCCTCCAAACCCAGCCCCCCTTCCCGCATCTCCTTCTCCAAACCCAACTCCCCTTCCCGCACCTCCTCCTCCTCCTCCTCCAAACCCAGCCCCCCTTCCCGCATCTCCTTCTCCTCCTCCAAACCCAGCCCCCCTTCCCGCATCTCCTTCTCCTCCTCCAAACCCAGCCCCCATTCCCGCATCTCCTTCTCCTCCTCCAAACCCAGCCCCCCTTCCCTCATCTCCTTCTCCTCCTCCAAACCCAGCCCCCCTTCCCGCATCTCCTTCTCCTCCTCCAAACCCAGCCCCCCTTCCCTCATCTCCTTCTCCTCCTCCAAACCCAGCCCCCCTTCCCGCATCTCCTTCTCCTCCTCCAAACCCAGCCCCCCTTCCCGCCTCTCCTTCTCCTCCTCCAAACCCAGCCCCCCTTCCCGCTTCTCCTCCTCCAAACCCAGCCCCCCTTCCCGCCTCTCCTTCTCCTCCTCCAAACCCAGCCCCCCTTCCCGCCTCTCCTTCTCCTCCTCCAAACCCAGCCCCCCTTCCCGCCTCTCCTTCTCCTCCTCCAAACCCAGCCCCCCTTCCCTCATCTCCTTCTCCTCCTCCCAGACCCCCTTCCCGCCTCTCCTTCTCCTCCTCCAAACCCAGCCCCCCTTCCCGCATCCCCTTCTCCTCCTCCTCCCAGACCCCCTTCCCGCATCCCCTTCTCCTCCTCCAAACCGTACCCCCCTTCCCGCATCCCCTTCCCCTCCTCCAAACCGTACCCCCCTTCCCGCATCCCCTTCCCCTCCTCCAAACCGTGCCCCCCTTCCCGCATCTCCTTCCCTTCCTCCAAACCGTGCCCCCCTTCCCGCATCTCCTTCCCTTCCTCCAAACCGTGCCCCCCTTCCCGCATCTCCTTCCCTTCCTCCAATCCCCGCCCCCCTTCCCGCATCTCCTTCCCTTCCTCCAATCCCCGCCCCCCTTCCCGCCTCTCCTTCTCCTCCTCCAAACCCAGCCCCCCTACCCGCCTCTCCTTCTCCTCCTCCAAACCCAGCCCCCCTACCCGCATCTCCTTTCCCCTCCCATCCCTTATTTCTACCACTGTATTAAATATCTAACCTAGAATGTGAAGGATGTTTAGTGTTTAGAAAGGTGGATTTGTTTCTTAGCCAGAATGTTTTCCACGTTCACCAACGTTTTATGGTCTTCCTGCTCTCTGCAGACATTACCCCGCACTGAAGACCTTGGAACAGCTGGAACACACTTACCTGCCGCAGGTCAGCCACTACCGCTTCTGCCAGGTGATGGTGGACAATATTCCCAAACTCCGGGAGGAGATAAAAGACGTTTCCATGTCCGACCTGAAGGATTTCCTGGAGAGCATCCGCAAGCACTCGGAGAGGATTGGGGAGTTTGCCATGAAGCAGGTAAGGACGATGCCAGCCTGCTCTCCAGTAGACATAGCAAACCATCTTCTCTACTGATCTTCCAAACGCAGGAGCCCGGGCTGAGTGAACTGAATGACTTAAGCCCAGATTACTGCAGGAGGAAGACTGTCTTTTGTTTGTCATTGTGAGTTGAAACCCATTAACCGTTGTGGTGAGACAACACCATGCACCACCGGAAGATGTACCTCTCAGATGGCCTCTCGTTACTGTTACATGGAAGAGCCATTTACAGACTAGTTCTCGGTACAGCCTGTCTGTTCCCGTCCCTTTGTGTAGTGTAATATAGGGTTGTGTTCTAGCAGGAACGTTGTAGAAAGATTAGAAATAATACTTAGTGTGTTGAGTCCTGATCGCTGAAATATCCAGCTCACAGGGCTGTTATAGGTTCCAGATGTGTAGAAAATTATGCAAAATTATAATAAAAAACCAAAAGACTTTGCTTAATTAATATTGTTATGCTGGCTTATATAATCGGTACTGCTACCTGGAATAGAACTTTGCCTGAAATTACCTGTTGCAATCCCTCTCCCTCTCTCCCCTCTTCCCCCCCCCCCCTAGTAGATTTTAATACACATGTATATTCTTAAGGTGTGAATAACTCGCTGACCTTTCTTAGCATCAACATATTTGTTAAATTGCAGCATCAACATATTCTGAGGATTGAACAGGCAATTTCAGGCTACTCCTATTTCAAGTAGCAGGAGTTACGGCAAAAACTATTATTACCTAGGATATTGTCACTTTTTGTGTGAAGTTACCCTTTAAACGGCAACAGCTTAGAGGACAACTAAATTCAAAATTCATGTTTTTGTGATTAACAAATGTTTTTATCTTGAATCCTTAATACAGAGTTGTTAAAAAGCTTTGTGTGATGGAGTCCTTCCTCCAGCCAAACGGTGCAACACGGCTGTGTGATGGCAAGAGAGAGCATGTACTTTATCCCCATTAATCCCACCACCCTTGTGTGCAGCCACCTGTTTCTATAGAACATTTCTGTTATATCTCTGTAGAAATCCAATCCAGAGCCAGTTTACATGAGCAAAACAAACACTGCTTAGATACCTGTCTTCTGGATTTATGTTACCTAGGAGACTGCAAACTAGTCACTAAATCTCAGGTTTCTGCACTGCACGACAATCTTTTATTTTATTTATTAATTTTTTTACCCAACCATTGTCGTCATTAAAAAGTCTGGTTGTAATGAAGGGTTAGAAAGTTATTATACTCTTCATCACATTAATACACATTTTATAGTGTTTATTCCAGTTACTGGATACTCTTGTTTATAAAGTCCTTTGTTATATACTATAATACTGGATAGAGCGACATAGAACCTATACCTTATCTCTCCCCGATCACCTGGAATAACCCCACAGCCTGGGCGTTGGTGGAGTTACATCCGGGACTTTCCTCGGATGCACTGCGGCTGGCTCTGCTCTGTTTTTTCATCGCTGGAACATTTTTGACATATTTCCTTTAATAATTAGAGAACACTGTGTCTGTAGCTTTTATAGGCTGACAAAATCATTGCAAAATCTTCATGACTTTCTGCCGCCTGTAACCGGATAACCCATCGCCGTCCCGTTTATTTGTAGTCCCTGGCACACTGCAGTTTATCTCTAGCAGGGTGGTAGCTATAACGGGCCTCGTACCTACTAGGTGTGTGAATCAGATTAAAGGTCTGCACCGAATGCCAAGAATAACCCAGCCCGTTATCGGATGCTGTACAGAGAGTAGGCTGCGTTCTAGGCTTTCCAGAGTCGCGTGACATAACCTGTCATGGTGTGGGCTTAACCGCGATCTTCTGGAAGCCCCAGCGTTCCCGGCCTTATCATGTATTTATTGTTCCAGCTTTCTCATACTTTTGTTGGCCGAGAAGAAGGTTTTCTTGCTCAGATATAAGTGCTGTGGAAGTAAGAGATTGAGTGTTCTGGGCGAAACGAAGAACATAGCAATCTGTGTAAATGAATCTGGTAATTGGCTGTGTCTCGTGTTGAGATCTGATGTTTACCCAATGATCTCTGGTTTCCTGGGGCTGACGGGGGTCTTCCATCCAGAAGCCTGTGTTCTCCCACCTGTCAGCGGGTCTTATGGCGTTTCAGGGTGTCCCACGTATGTCAGGAACTTTTCGGGAATGTTTTTCATCAGTCGAAGCTCTGTCTTGCCAACGTCTTTTGTTAAAACATTAATACAAATTATCGTTGCTTCCAAGATTTTTTATGAAAACATGATCTCTACTTGGTAACGATTTTGTGAAATAGTTGGCAGCTGTGGAAGCTCTGGTGCTCGTTAGTTATAGACAAGAGGCAGGTTAATAGTTCATGACCAATAACATACTGGCTGCGGAGAGGATAATGAGAATTAGATGCCACAGGATTCTTTCATTGCAAACCTGAACTAACTCCTCGTATTTTCCTCCAGCCTGTCCTGTCCAAATGTAAGCAGGTATATGCTTAGGCCTTGTGCAAACATGGTTACAGACACATGAAATCTAACAAGAAAATAATGATGCGTTTTTGCTGCCATTTCCGCGTACTTTCCACTCATCGCGCGGTTATCGGCAACACGTTACCGCATGAAATATGTTTTGCTGTGTTGTAAAATTTGTACTGTGGTGTTTGAATCGGAGACCATTCCTTTGACTCTTATTACTGATTTGTATGTGGTTTTCATGCCGAAGAGACCTAATATTTGAATAAGGTTTTGAGTACTAGACGTCACTAATAAATGAGAGCGGGATCTCCAAGCAGCCGATGTTGAGAGCCGCACACGCTGACAGTAGGAAAATCTCCTGCGACAGACTTAAAGGTCAGATGGAGCCCATATAACTGTCACGCCAAGCCCACTCGGACGCACCATAGTCACACTGTATTGGGTGGGTGGAACTGTCTGGGGCACATTGTTTATCTCACATGTACTCCGTCTGTATATAAATAGCGTTTTTTTTTTTAAAAAAGGCAACAAGCAGGGTAAACAGGTGTGACAGCACATTGGTATTGTGTATGAGAACAGAAGCCCTGGCCCGAATTTATACCTGGCCCCTTGGGTGTCTAGTTAAAGGACAGCTCGAGAGCGTCCAAAACGTTACTGTGCCCGTACTACAACCGCGGCGCCTGCCAGGGAAATTGGTCGTCCTGTTCCCCTCTGTCAGGTTTCTTGGCCTTGTAGAAGTGGCTTGAAATAGAATTTTGAATGCGTTTCCAAAGACAGAATCCATGGTTTCCTCTGCCCCATACATCTGTGTTCTATGCGTCCCAGAAATAGGTGACATAACTTATCCTGGATCTGTCCTGTGATGGGGACTGGAGTACAGAGAGGCTGCAGATATTTGACATTTTTATGGTCATTATTATGTGATTTTCGAGAACTCCGTTTTTTTTTTTTTACTTTACACCAATTTCATAATCCTCTTACGTGAAGCATCACCTCTTACAGACACATGGTTATGTCATTTAACGTTTTACTACATTTAGAGAGGTTGGAAACGTGAGAAACGAATAAAGCCCTTGTAGAGGGCCCATGTGTGGACAGCCATGGGGCCGTGTCTGTTCTGATCACACGATTCCTACAGCTTTACTCTACACACGCTACGGGCAGCCTCGGCAATCAGGAGGCCACACTGCGCAGTGTGTGCTTTCCCGTCACTGGCCAGGATTATGTGCGTTCACGCAGAACTGCCGCGCAGGCGCTACAGAGGGTTAACAAGCCCCAAACCTCAGGATTCCCATTGCCGTTACTGCCCCATATGTTTATATGCGCTATATTTTATACTGCATTCCTTTCCGTGGGGTATGTGTTGCCCTTGATGTCACCACATGGGGCAGTAGCAATATTCCTGTTTATTTCTAAGCTTCCCATGGCTCTGTTACCTCTTAATTTTAAGTATAAATATTTTCCCAAATCCAGCTGCATCCTGTCTGTTAATAAGGTATCTGTAGCTAATATTGTCAGTGTTTATCAATGTGCGATCTTACACTGGTGCCACCTAATTCTTTTATCATTTACACTAATCTCCTTTGTAAATTAGCTTATTTTAATAGCACATAGTAAACATATGTAGTGTCATTCAGCACTCACCCTATGCCCAAATCCTGCTATACACATGATGCATATGTATATCTATATATCTACTCACACTTCTTTCTCGCCTATATGTTATAATACTGTGCTATACACATGATGTCACATCACATATACCTCATGTGGGTTGTTATTAGAGATGGGCGGGTCCGGTTCTCCGAGAACCGAACCCACCCGAACTTTGGGTATCCGAGTACCGAGCTGAGCAGCTCGGTACTCTCCCGCCCATTCCGAATCCAAATCGAGGCCGAACGTCATCGTGACGTCGTCGGATCTCGGGGCTCGGTTCTCGCGATACTTCAACTTTATAAATACACGCCTCCACAGCAATCCATCGCCATTTGACAGAGGGAGAGAGCAGGGTGTAGTCATAGGCTAATTAGAGCAGGGACAGAGAATACAATATTGTTCTTGCAATTGCTCTAACCAAAATCGCTAGTGCAGAGAGGAGGATAGAGGTTTATTATTTTTTCTTCATATTTGGCACTCCCCAGCGCTTTTGGGGTGTCCCCCATAATTGTGCATAAATATTTCTGGCTGTCAAAAGTCATATCTGTCAGCAGTATCTACCAAATAATTTTTAGCACTCCCCAGTGGTTTGCGCTCAGAATGGATTCAAAGCAGTCCACATATGATCTGAATGAGCAACCAGGTTCTGTCACCAGTCCTGATGTTAGTGTTCCCAGTACGTCATCTGGCCAAGGCAATGTCAAACAGTGTGTTTTCAAATTAGTGCAAATAACAAAAACCCAAAAAAAATTTACTGTATTGAAGCGAAAAAGAAGTGTAACTGAGCAAAAGTTGTGACGATAAAAAAAAAATTGCAAGCATGCCATTCTACACACGCAGTGGCAAAGAGCAAATGAGGCCTTCACCTTTGGCTATTAGTGGCAGATCCCAAAAAGTTACCCAGCCTACAATTGGTGCACAACTACTGTTACGCGTCAAAGCCGAGCTGCAAGATAACAGTGAGGCATTAGAGGAGAATATTTGCTCTGATTCACAAATGACAACAATCCCTGTGGAAAGTCCATCCAACAGTGGGATGTCTAATCGTGAGCATTCTGCTGATGTGTGCCTTAATAGCCCGAGTGTAGCCGGTGATACCCAAATTGAGGATGCCACTTTGGAATTAGAAGAGGATGAGGGGGAGATTTGTGTAGGCGACGAGGGCGCTAATGAGGATGTTGATGAGGATGAGGTTGTTTGTGTAAGTCCTGCACCAGTGGCAGCAGTTCTGGCACGTGACAAGAAAAAGGCCATTGTCATGCCTGGGCATAAAACAAAAAAATCCACTTATTATTTCTACCCAAATCCAGACAACAATTGTATAGCCATTTGTAGTGTATGTCAAGCCACAGTCAGTCGAGGAAGGGACCTTAACCATCTTGGAACCTCGTCTATGTTACGCCATTTAACGAGAGTTCGTGGCAAAGTGTTGGGAAAAGCTGAAAGTTCTTCCCAAAAGAATACAAGCACTCCCTCATCAGCTAAGACCCTCCGCTCACCGACATACCGACGGCTACAAAATACACCCACCACACCATCCTCATCAATATCCTCAGTAGCGCTCGGAGTTAGCCCGGCATCCCACTTAAGGCTGGATGACTCCGGCACTATTATTGATTCCTCTGAAGAAAGCGTTAGTCCTGCTGCTGCTGTTGCTGCTGCTGGGGGTGAATCGTCATCCCAGAGGCAGGTTAATAAAATGAGCAGTCCTACATTTCAGCAATTAACTGTGAAACAATCATTTGCGAGGGGAAGCAAATATGACAGCAGTCACCCAGTCGCCAAGTGAATCACAGACGCCATGGCTGCAATGTTAGTGTTAGATCTGCGTCCAATCTCCACAATAAACGCAGCTGGTTTTTCACAGTTAATTGAGGTTTTGTGTCCGCGTTACAGAATTCCATCGCGACACCATTTCTCCCGTAAAGCTATTCCACAACTATACCAAAAAGTGTGTAAAAATGTAGAGATTGCGCTGAAAAATGCCATTCTGCCCACTGTTCACTTAACCACAGATATGTGGACAAGTGGAAGTGGCCAAACCAAAGACTATATGACTGTGACAGCCCACTGGGTTGGTCATTCACCTTCACCAGCAGGAACAGCAGCAGCATGTACACCACTACGTAACATTTGTCACAGGCAGGCCACTCTTTGTATCACCGGCTTCACTAACAGGCATACGGCTGACAATTTGTTACGCAAACTGAGAGATGTGATTGATGCATGGCTTATACCACTCGGACTCTCCCCAGGGTATGTCATTTCAGATAACGCCAACAATATAGTGCGAGCATTACAGCTGGGTGATTTCCAACATATTCCCTGTTTTGCTCACACCATCAACTTGGTGTTAGGAACCCCTCCAGCCGGCACAACACAACCCGGAATCTACTCTGCCAGTCAGGTGTTCACTGGAGCCCCTGATGGTGGGGACAGACTGGGCCGCAGACTGACAGAGGGTCGTGAAGTGCGTACCAGCTGGGGAGAACCCAGGCAAGAGGAGTCAGGTCCACGCAGAGGTCAAGGGCCGGCAGCAGACAAGAGTATTGAAGAACAAGCTGAGGTCAGGGGTCACAGGCAAATAGCAGAACGGGTAAACAGGCCAGAGATCAGGGTCACAGGAAACACGAGCAAGGTCCAAATCAAAGCCAAGGGTCATACACGGGGAGTCAAATAGCGATATCAGGATACAGGACAGGAACTAGCAGGTTAGCAGACTGGAACACAGGAGCTATAACCGGCAATGAGGCAGCAGACCTCATTGCCTTAAATACCAGTGGCCACCAATCAGAGCCTAGCTCTGATTTAGACACAGCCCCCAGCATAATTAATAGGCTGCATTAATTAGCCCACAGGCTAGAACATGGTGAGCGCTGCGCCCGGCTTCCTCTCATTGCCGGGACGCAGCGCTGAAGCGTCTTCCCGTTGCCCCGGCAACGGCCGGGTCAGGGCCGGAAGTGACGTCCCGGTCGCCATAGCGACGGCCGGGACGCAGGTGAGTGAGTCGCGGCGGCTGGGCACCGCCGCGGCTCGTAACAGTACCCCCCCCTTGAGGAGGGGTCGAGGGACCCCGACATCCAGGTTTTCTTGGGAACCTCCTGAAGAATTCCTTCAATTGTTTAGGGGCATGGAGTTGTCTTCGCGGAACCCAAGATCGCTCTTCTACACCGCGGTTCCTCCACTGCACCAGGAAGTGCACCTGTCCTTGCACTTTTTTGGAATCTAAAATCCTTTGAACCACATATCTTAGTGGCTTACTTGAACTTCCCCCAGGCACAGTTGAGGATTGACTAGGATACAATACCGGCTTCAACAATGAACAATGAAATGTGTTCGGAATTTTTAGTGAACTAGAAATCTTCAATCTAAAAGCTACCGGATTGATCTGTTTGGTAATCATGAACGGCCCAATAAATTTAGGTCCTAGTTTTTTACAAGGCTGTCTGAGCCTAAGATTTCTAGTTGATAGCCATACTTTCTGGCCCACTTTGAATGGGCAGGTGGTACGGTGGCGATCCGAAAATTTTTTGGCCGATAATGAGGATTTTTTCAAGGAGGACTGAACTTTCCCCCAAATTACTTTCAGGTCAGCAGCTGTGGAATGAATCTCCGGAATACCAGCAGATTTGAGAGAGTACAGAGAATTAGACCTGGGATGGAAACCGAAGTTACAGTAGAACGGAGAAGTTTGAGTAGATGAGTGAGATGAGTTATTGTAGGCAAACTCTGCCCAAGGCAGCAAAGATGACCAGTTGTCATGGAATTCTGAGGAATAACATCGAAGGAACTGTTCAAGTGCTTGGTTAACCCTTTCAGTTTGCCCGTTAGACTGAGGGTGGTATGCAGATGACAGACTGATCCGGATTCCGAGTAGGGTGCAGAAGGATTTCCAGAATTGTGCTATGAATTGTGAACCACGATCAGAAACAATATCGGAAGGAAGTCCATGGAGCCGGAAAACATGTTGTATGAAGAGAATGGCCAGATCTCGAGCTGTAGGAAGCCTGGTTAATGGGATGAAGTGTGCCATTTTACTGAAACGGTCCACCACAACCCAAATAGTATTATGTCCTGCAGAAGGTGGCAAATCAACAATAAAATCCATGGACAAATGTGTCCAAGGTTTTGCAGGAATGGGCAATGGAAGCAATTGACCCACCGGGCGAGTCCTGGGGACTTTGTTCCTGGCACAAATTTCACACGAGAAGACATGACTCTTGACGTCAGCGGACAAGGATGGCCACCAGACCGTACGGGAAAGGATCTCCAGCGTCTTATAAACTCCAGGGTGTCCAGCAGACCTATTATTATGCGCCTCTGCAAGAACCGCCTTCCTTAGATGGACTGGAACAAAAAGACGTTGTTCCGGAGTAGTATCAGGGGCTAATTTCTGGAATCTCTGAAGCGTGATACTCAGATCTTGGGTTAGTCCAACATGGATTATGGAAGGAGGAATAATAGGCTCTGGGTTCGAAACTGGAACATGGTGTGCCAAGAAACTTCTGGACAGAGCATCTGCCCGGACATTTTTGGAACCCGGTCGATAGGTGATCAGGAAATTGAACCGAGTAAAGAATAACGACCAACGGGCCTGTCTGGGATTTAGACGTTTGGCCGATTGTATATATTGCAAGTTCTTGTGGTCGGTAATGACAGAGATCTGATGTGGAGCACCCTCCAGCCAATGTCGCCACTCCTCGAAGGCCCATTTGATTGCCAACAGTTCCCTATTCCCGACATCATAGTTGGCTTCTGCTGAAGAGAACTGGCGGGAGAAATAGGCACACGGGTGTAGACGAGTAGTATGAGGGTCCTTCTGTGATAGTATAGCCCCAGCACCGACGTCAGAGGCGTCGACCTCAAGAACAAATGCTTTAGCTGGATCCGGGTGTCTAAGGACCTGAGCGGAGACAAAGGCTTTTTTCAGGCTTTCGAATGAGGCTACTGCTTGAGGCGACCAATTAGTTGGATCCATTCCTTTACGGGTTAGGGCGACAATGGGAGCCACGATGTCCGCAAAACCTGAAATGAACCTTCTATAATAATTGGAGAAGCCCAGAAACCTCTGCACCGCCTTAAGGTTGTTTGGTTGCACCCAATCTAGAATAGCCTGAACCTTAGTTGGATCCATGGAGAATCCCTCAGAAGAGATTATGTAACCTAAAAAGGATACTTTCTGCACCTCGAACTCACACTTTTCTAGTTTGGCGTAAAGGTGGTTCTCTCGCAGTCTTCGTAGAACTTGTTTAACGTGATTCTGATGTACAGACAGAGATCTGGAATAGATGAGGATATCATCTAAATAGACGACCACGAAACTACCAAGAAAGTCCCGAAGAACCTCATTGATTAAGTCCTGGAATACTGCAGGTGCATTGCTAAGACCGAACGGCATAACCAAGTATTCATAATGGCCAGAGTGCGTATTGAATGCCGTCTTCCACTCGTCTCCCTTCTTGATACGGATGAGGTTATACGCTCCACGAAGATCGATTTTTGAGAAGACAGTAGCACCTCTCAGCTGATCAAATAATACGGAGATGAGCGGAAGGGGATAGGTATTTTTGATTGTAATAAGATTCAATCCCCGGTAATCAATACAAGGTCTTAGTCCTCCGTCCTTTTTGGATACAAAGAAGCATCCTGCTCCTACGGGAGATTTAGATGGCCTGATGAAGCCCTTCTCCAGATTTTCTTCAATGTATTCCTGCATGGACTTGGTCTCCGGACCAGAGAGAGAGTACAGGCGACCCTTAGGCAACTTGGAACCAGGAATAAGCTCGATGGCACAGTCAAAGTCACGGTGAGGTGGTAAGGTGTCAGCAGCTTTCTTGGAGAACACATCCCAGAACTCATGATATTGTGAGGGAAGCTGCTCCGGAATAGACTGAATCACCCGCAGGGGCAGTGACAAGCAGGACTGTGTACAGTAAGAGCTCCACTGGACAATTTCTCCTTTTACCCAGTCCATGACGGGGTTATGACGGGAAAGCCATGGGTGGCCCAAGATCAAGGGAACTGATGAACAATCGATAAGAAGGAAGGTTATTGACTCTGAATGGAGAGCTCCGATTTTTAATTGTAGTGGCGAGGTCTCCCAGGAAATCTTGCCACCAGGCAACGGACCTCCATCTAATCCACAGACAGTAATAGCGGACTTGAGTTTTACCATCGGAATTTTAGCAGCGCGGGCGAACCCGATGTCCAGGAAGTTGCCTGCAGCTCCACTGTCAATGAAGGCGGACAGGTCCATTGAACGAGCACTAAACATGAGCTGTGCAGGGATCAATACGGCGTTTTTCGGGGAGACAATCTGCAGACCTAGGTGAACTTTCCCCTCGTTCCCTAGGCATGCTCTTTTCCCAGCTTATTCGGGCAGGAACGGGAGAAGTGGCCTTTTGTGCCGCAATAGAGACATAGGCCCTGTGATCTTCTCTTGTCTCTTTCCTCAGGGGAGAGACGATACGCCCCCAATTGCATGGGTTCCTCACCATCCGTGGGAACAGGAATGAAGCCGGATAGAGGTGATGATGTCTCCTTTTCGATTTTCCGCTCTTTAAATCTCCTGTCGATTTTAATGGAGAGGTGCATCAGATCCTCCAGAGAGGTAGGAGATGGGTACTGCACCAAAGAGTCTTTGACCTGTTCCGACAGGCCAAGACGGAACTGACTCCGCAAGGCAGGATCATTCCATCCACTATCAGGTGACCATCTACGGAATTCAGCGCAGTATTCCTCTGCCGAGCGCCGGCCTTGTTTCAAGGCCCGTAGATGAGTTTCAGCGGAGGCAGTACGGTCCGGGTCGTCATATAGTAGACCTAACGCCTCGAAGAAAGCGTCTACTGACTGCATGGCAGGACTGGTCTGCGGCAAGGAAAACGCCCAGGACTGGGGGTCACCCTGTAGAAGGGAAATGATAATCCCGACTCTTTGCTGCTCTGACCCGGAGGAGCGGGGTCTCAATCGGAAATAGAGCTTGCAGCTCTCCCTGAAATTCCGAAACAGGGACCTATTTCCAGAGAAGCGATCCGGCAAGTTCATCTTAGGTTCACAGACGGAACTTGGAGTGGGTTGTGACACTTTTGCGGCTTCTTCTTGAACAGACAGACGCTCAGCCAATCCCTGGATCATCTGATATAAGGACTCAACATGGGCTGCTAGGGCTTGTGCCGGAGACGGTGAGGATCCACTTGCATCCATTCCACCCTCGTCTCCGTGAGTGGGCCGGTTATAATGTTAGGAACCCCTCCAGCCGGCACAACACAACCCGGAATCTACTCTGCCAGTCAGGTGTTCACTGGAGCCCCTGATGGTGGGGACAGACTGGGCCGCAGACTGACAGAGGGTCGTGAAGTGCGTACCAGCTGGGGAGAACCCAGGCAAGAGGAGTCAGGTCCACGCAGAGGTCAAGGGCCGGCAGCAGACAAGAGTATTGAAGAACAAGCTGAGGTCAGGGGTCACAGGCAAATAGCAGAACGGGTAAACAGGCCAGAGATCAGGGTCACAGGAAACACGAGCAAGGTCCAAATCAAAGCCAAGGGTCATACACGGGGAGTCAAATAGCGATATCAGGATACAGGACAGGAACTAGCAGGTTAGCAGACTGGAACACAGGAGCTATAACCGGCAATGAGGCAGCAGACCTCATTGCCTTAAATACCAGTGGCCACCAATCAGAGCCTAGCTCTGATTTAGACACAGCCCCCAGCATAATTAATAGGCTGCATTAATTAGCCCACAGGCTAGAACATGGTGAGCGCTGCGCCCGGCTTCCTCTCATTGCCGGGACGCAGCGCTGAAGCGTCTTCCCGTTGCCCCGGCAACGGCCGGGTCAGGGCCGGAAGTGACGTCCCGGTCGCCATAGCGACGGCCGGGACGCAGGTGAGTGAGTCGCGGCGGCTGGGCACCGCCGCGGCTCGTAACACTTGGTGGTGCAGAGCTTCCTACGAAATAACCGTGAGGTGCAGGAGAAGCTTTCGGTGGCCCGTAAAATTTCAGGCCATTTCAGGCATTCAGCCACAGCATGTAGGAGATTACAGCAGCTCCAAGAGCAGTTTAACTTGCCCTGCCACCAACTTAAGCAAGAGGTGGTAACTCGGTGGAATTCCACCCTGTACATGCTTCAGAGGATGGAGGAACAGCGCAAAGCCATCCAAGCATATTGCACAAGTCATGACATTTGGAAAGGAGGGGGATGTATTTCACTCTTGCACAGTGGGGAATCCTTTCAGTGCTGTGCAAGGTGCTGAAACCATTTGAAGTTGTGACATGTGAGGTCAGTGCAGACTCTGCTAGTTTGAGCCAAGTCATTCCTTTAATTAGACTATTGGAAAAGCAGCTTGAGAAAATGAAGGAGGAGCTGAAAGCAAGCAATTCAGCAAAGTATGTTGGCCTTGTCGATCAAGTACTTAATTCGCTTCACAGTGATCCTCGAGTTATTAAGATCTTGAACTCGGATCAGTACGTTTTGGCCACTGTGCTTGATCCAAGGTTTAAAACCTACATTGAGTCTTTACTTGTAAATGAGCGAGATGTGAACTTTTGCAAGGAGCTATTGCTCAGCAAGTTGGCCGCTGAACTGGGCCTCGGCTTGACGACGTGTCCTCCTTCACTTTCTCAAGCTGTTGCTCGTAAAAAATTAAATTTCCAAAAAAGAAGCAGGGAAGACACGGGGCAGACCAGAACAATTTAACATCTGGGCTGGTTTGAAGGATTTTTCAAAAAAATGTGTCACTTTGCCCATAACTCCATCCAATATGAGTATAAACATGCAAAGGATGGTGGAGGATTACTTTCAAGAGGTAGTTGATATGGAAATGTCAGACAGTCCCTTTCCTTACTGGGAAGAAAAGCAGGCCATTTGGAAACCCATTTACAAATTTGCTTTGCAATACCTAAGCTGCCCACCCTCCAGTGTGTACTCTGAACGAGTGTTCAGCACAGCAGGGAACTTAGTTAGTGATCGCCGTAGAAGGTTACTTCCCAAAAATGTGGAGAAAATGATGTTTATAAAAATGAACTACATCTTCCACGAGGAAGGCCTTCACCATCCAAGACATCCAAGCACTGACTGTTCTCTAATGGCGGATTCAAGCGGTGATGAATTGATAGTCTGTGATGATGAAGTACACACTGATGAGGGTGAGGATTAAGCTGAAGATGATGCCGATAACATCTTTTTAAAACTTTCTATGTAAGTGTAGGGTGCAATCTACCCCCAAAGAGGAAAGGGACTTGTGGCATTTCCATATCACATACCATCTTGAAAGGCTGCTGTTAGGGCAATTTATCCTTAAGGGTAGGGTGTCATAGACAGAGTGACCCTAAACTGGCTTTGTCCATTTTTCATAATATTGTACAGTCTATAATGGCTGAATTTTTTGGTATTTTATACAAGTGGAGGGGGGCCTAGAGAGACAGAAACCAAACTGGCTTTTTCCATTTCTTTACATATTTAACTATAAGTGTAGGGTGTAATATACATTCAAAGACGATGGCTGCATTGCCAATATGCATAGATGGAGAGGAAGACAATCTGTGTTGTGTGTAGAATAGGCCTACCAACGAAGAATTAAACTGTTTTTTTGGATGATTTATTACCTCAACAATTAGATTACTTGTCTCTAAAACAGTTGGAGCACTAAATTGGGTTAATTTAGGCCCAAAAACATGGATTTTCCCAAAAAATAGCAAAACCAAAACACGCAATGGCGGTTTTGCAAAACCAAAACACGACGGTAATCCAGATCCAAAACCGAATCCAAAACCAAAACACGGGGGTCAGTGACCATCTCTAGTTATTATGAGGAAGTCTCTCGCATCCAGGCTTGTTCACCTATAACGTATGGCTCATCCGGTGTGACGGCGGTAGTGACGTGATCTGCGCCTGCAGCCGCTAGAACGTTACACTATTCCATGCGTTATCTGCGCTGTGCTAGATCATTGCAGTGTAACACATATTTTTGCATATTTTAGCCTTGACATGTATCTGAATGGCCTCAGGCATGAGGACAGTGTTAATATGTCATAAATGATACAAGCTGCTTTATTATTGTATTGTAGCCTGTTGTCGTCCTCTGTGTGTGTGTGTTTTATACAGGCTGATAGGTCACAGAACCTAAATACAAGTTACTTACACTAATAACATTCACAAATAGACGAAGCTGAAGTTAGTTCTGCTGCTAGGACAGAATGTCACATGTTTCCTCACGTTTCTATGTACTGCACAGCTATGTGCAATCTGTTATGTGTATAGGTGTAAAGGCAGGAAGTCTGCTCTGCATTGGAGAAATCTCCCTCCAGCTTTGTCTCCAGTCTCTGCAGCGGTAATAAGCCCATAACCGGTACATATATAATTGTCTGTTATATAAGTCCTTCTGTGACGGTGGTGCTGATAAACCAGGGATAATGCCCCTCCTCTATCTCTGCACAGACACCATGGTGTGTTATAAGCCTGCCTTCACCAGAGGCATTGTCATCCTGACACCTCTACCACCCACCGCTCAGCCGCGCAGGCGGCATCGTCCCGTCACATTCAATCTCCGGCCTGTCGGATGTCTTTCCTGGTTGGCAGCGATGTGGCGTTGACATCTCTAGTGGTTCAGCCAAAGTTGACAGATAATTATGAGGAGAGGGTGGCGGTGGATGGTATGGCTGTCCACGCACAGCCTACCGGGAGCAATGTATTCTGTATATGGTGCAAGTGTCCAAGCATGTGTTAAACTGTACATTATGCTGATTAAAAGCTTGGGCCGGAGGGTGAACCGGCAGAGCCTGCAAGAGACATGAGGCCGAACACTGGCAGACAGCAGAGGGGGCTGGTACAGGGTGTGTGTGTGTGGGGAGGGGGAGGGGGGGGGATGCATGTAAATCTCATCTGCTTCCCTTCTTCTGACTCTTTATGTAAGGAGAGAAGTGTCTCATATGGAAGCAATAGCCAGGACTGGTGTCATCCTTCATCCCCATCCAGCAGCTGGAAGACAGTGATAGATGCTGTGACCACACGCTGGAGAATGTGTGACGCATTGCGTTCACATATATATATATATATATATATATATATATATATATATATATATCTAATATATAAATGTCTAGTGGCGTGTGTTAGTCTGTGTGTGTGTGTGTGTGGAAAAAATAAAACCAAGCTGCAGCGCCACCTGCTGGGCGGAGTTA
Organism: Mixophyes australis; assembly: GCA_036250195.1. Classification (NCBI taxonomy): domain Eukaryota; kingdom Metazoa; phylum Chordata; class Amphibia; order Anura; family Limnodynastidae; genus Mixophyes; species Mixophyes australis. The sequence goes on from JAVHZZ010000001.1 coordinate 490,043,741, forward strand.
TACACTGACCTACTAAATTCTTAGTGTGTGTGGAAAAAAAACTCAGAAAGGGCTGAAATTTGGTATACTAAGATGTTTTTAATTTGTTAATTTAATTTGTTAATTGTTAAAAGTGTTTATAAAGATTTTAAAAAAATATATATATATATATATTTCTTGAAGGAGAAGTGACAGTTGGGAGTGGTCGGTGGTTGCCGGGGGTGACAGTTGGGAGTGGTTGGTGGTTGCCGGGGGTGACAGTTGGGAGTGGTTGCCGGGGGTGACAGAGTGAGAGGAGTGTGATACTCAGGACCGCTGAGAGAGATCCCTGTGCCTGGATAGACATCTGGATAGATGTGGCGATGAAAATGAAGGATGAGGTGGTGACATGTGGACAAAACCACGTTAAAAAAGGGCGCTTTTTAACACCTTAAGTAGCTTGATTTGACTAGAATGCATGAGTATCATGCATGGGTTAACTTGTGTGTGTGTGTGTGTATATATATATATTTATACCATAGTACGCGTAGACCCCTTTTTTTTTTTTTTTCAATAAAATATATTTCCGTTTAGGGAACGTTGGGGGGGTACGGAGTGGAAACATATACCTCTAACATGCTGCGTTTATTTTGATCATATCTTTGTAACTACTGTAATGAGATACAGACTTTTCTATTAATCTTTGTGTGGTTGTGCGATGATACTGATGCTTTAATCTAACAGATTCTGCGCTATAATCGAGGAGTACATCATGTTGACTGCACAGGGAGTACTGTCCAGTACTCCAGAGCTTCAGCTCCATGTAATGCACCCCCCCATGCAGTACTGCTGAGTATAAACTGCTCGGGTTGTCCTTGGGTTTGATGGCGTGACACGAGTTTGTGCGCCATCTGTCCCTCTGTTCTATAGTCTGTATTTGTGACTTTAGAACAAATCTTACGGATCTTATTAGAGTAGTACATTTATCCTTTGATTTAGATTGCCATGGTGTTAATCTGATTGGCTGCCGGTTATTGTAGCTCTGTCCCCTTTAAGCTCTGAGTTCCCGTGTCTGCAGTGCATTTTGTTACCCCTGTTAATCCGCTAGTAAGGTGCACATAAACCACACGGTGGCACAGTGTTTAACATTGCTGCCTCACAGCACACGGGACATGGGTTCCATTCCTCCCAGGGCCCTATCTGTGTGCAGTATGTATGTTCCCGTGTTCATGTGCTGGTGCTCTGGTTTCGTTCCACAGGTAGGTAGAGGTTAGTGTGTGTATTGCTCCAATGATGTGTAAATCATTATTAAACCTTTTCATCCAACAGCATCGTACGGAAACTTATTGTGTGTGATCCTGTGATTATTCTGCAATGGACCCTACAGCAGAACTTCTAATATTCCTGCTGTGTCACAGTAAACCTGTTATGTGTAGCAGCCGCGTATTAACTGACTTAACATCTGATTATAAACTACTGATAGTGATGTGTAGGGCCCAGGTGTATACTGGTGATTGTACAGACATGTAGTCATACGTTCAGATCCCTGATGGGTCCTTCTCCCTTCCAGTACATGTAATACATTCCCAGAGAGCTCCTGATAGTGATGTGTAGGGCCCAGGTGTATACTGGTGATTATACAGACATGTAGTCATACGTTCAGATCTCTGATGGGTCCTTCTCCCTTCTAGTACTTGTAATACATTCCCAGAGAGCTCCTGATAGTGATGTGTAGGGCCCAGGTGTATACTGGTGATTGTACAGTCATGTAGTCATACGTTCAGATCTCTGATGGGTCCTTCTCCCTTCCAGTACATGTAATACATTCCCAGAGAGCTCCTGATAGTGATGTGTAGGGCCCAGGTGTATACTGGTGATTATACAGACATGTAGTCATACGTTCAGATCTCTGATGGGTAATTCTCCCTTCCAGTACATGTAATACATTCCCAGAGAGCTCCTGATAGTGATGTGTAGGGCCCAGGTGTATACTGGTGATTGTACAGACATGTAGTCATACGTTCAGATCTCTGATGGGTCCTCCTCCCTTCCAGTACATGTAATACATTCCCAGAGAGCTCCTGATAGTGATGTGTAGGGCCCAGGTGTATACTGGTGATTGTACAGTCATGTAGTCATACGTTCAGATCCCTGATGGGTCCTTCTCCCTTCCAGTACATGTAATACATTCCCAGAGAGCTCCTGATAGTGATGTGTAGGGCCCAGGTGTATACTGTGGTGATTGTACAGACATGTAGTCATACGTTCAGATCTCTGATGGGTCCTTCTCCCTTCCAGTACATGTAATACATTCCCAGAGAGCTCCTGATAGTGATGTGTAGGGCCCAGGTGTATACTGGTGATTATACAGACATGTAGTCATACGTTCAGATCTCTGATGGGTCCTTCTCCCTTCCAGTACATGTAATACATTCCCAGAGAGCTCCTGATAGTGATGTGTAGGGCCCAGGTGTATACTGGTGATTGTACAGTCATGTAGTCATACGTTCAGATCCCTGATGGGTCCTTCTCCCTTCCAGTACATGTAATACATTCCCAGAGAGCTCCTGATAGTGATGTGTAGGGCCCAGGTGTATACTGTGGTGATTGTACAGACATGTAGTCATACGTTCAGATCTCTGATGGGTCCTTCTCCCTTCCAGTACATGTAATACATTCCCAGAGAGCTCCTGATAGTGATGTGTAGGGCCCAGGTGTATACTGGTGATTATACAGACATGTAGTCATACGTTCAGATCCCTGATGGGTCCTTCTCCCTTCCAGTACATGTAATACATTCCCAGAGAGCTCCTGATAGTGATGCTTACTGTACATGTGGTAATCACAGCATCATCCTCATCATTTATTTATATAGCGCCACCAATTTCGCAGCCCTGTCACTCACATCAGTCCCTGCCCCATTGGAGCTTACAGTCTAAATTAAGCTAAAACACTAGTGCTAATTTTTTCAGCAGCCAATTAACCTACCACACTGTTCTCTTTCCGAGTACCGATGACTGTGCCCCCTCTTCTCATGACCCCACAGGACATGTTCTGTTTGTGTACTTGTACTCTGCAAAGCATTCTGTCGTGGTGCATTCACATTATTACTCCAGCATATGAGTTTATTTTGTTTAGCATTTAATTTCAAGGTGTTTCTATTAAATTTGCATAGCTCAGATTATAATGTGTTTGTTTTAGAGAATGCAATTCTGAGTTTTATCTGAGATTTGAATGATTGTGCTAATTACAGGGCAATACCTCCATTTCATAAGTACAGTTTCTTGTTTCTACATGTGATCAGTACCCTTTATATAATATGTGTGTTTAAAGTGGATTTGTCACTTACACCCAGTGAAGTAAGACATTGTGTGGGCTGTACTGATATTTGATAGGATGCTGTATATTTAATCACTGGTAACTAGTCCCTCATGAATGGTATAGGTCAGGCAGTGTCCTGGTTCCCAGCAGACTGATAGACTGACCGACCTTACATGGGATAGAGCATCTGGTGATCGCTATCACAGGGCAACATAAAATCGCTCCCAGAAGGCTCATTTAATGCGCCTTTTCAAACGTTAGAATGCACCGTTGTGATTGCCATTGGTCACTAACCTTAGAGTACAGCTTGCCCTGTTTCTCCAGTGTGATTTAGATGGCATTTGTCCCAACGCATATCCAGTCCTTATTCTGTGCAGTTACGGAGAGATCCTGTGACGTCGCTGATGAATGTCCCCCCTTCCCTCTAATCTTCATGTTCTCCTCCAGTATACGTTACACCAGGCGGGTGGGTGGGTGGTCTTGTTTGTGCGATCACACAGAGTGAATAGGGTGCCTGATTAGTGCAGGATGTAGCGGCACTGATACCCCTGAAATGTGAGTTAATCTGGTGTTTACGGCTGGCTCCGAGCGAGTAATCTGAGCCCTGGGACCCTGTGTTATTGGGACAGTGGGGCCCCTATAATTAGCACTGTATCGGGGGCAAGCATTTGTGCTGCAGCTGCGGAGAGATCGCTTTAATTAATATCCAGACAATCTGCCTGACATGCAAATCAAACTCAATTATGTAACTCCAGACACACGACGGGCGATGGCCAGCCCAGTGTGGCAGCCAGATGATAAAGCTGGAGGTCGTATATAGTGCGGCCAGCATCCTGGTGGGGTCCTTCAGCTAGAAGCAATTGTGCACTGAATATATGAACACAATCATCACACAATTGCTTTCTCCATAAGTGTGTTTATTTACAGAGATGTGACGTTAAGTAGATGGTGAGCCTGCAGCAGAACCGTGCCGGGAGCAGCCGGGCGACCCCCTGTGCCGTGCCGGGAGCAGCCGGGCGACCCCCTGTGCCGTGCCGGAGATTCTAGGGGGTAAATGTATCAAGCGGATAGTTCTCCGACGGGTTTGAAAAACCAATCGGATTCTAGCTATCATTTATTTAGTACATTCTACAAAATGATATCTAGAATCTGATTGGTTGCTATAGACAACATCTCCACTTTTCAAACCCGCCTGAAAAACTCTCAGCTTGATATATTTCCCTTGGCATCTCTTAAAGAGGAGCCAGTTTGACCATGTCATTACATTTACCGTCGTAGCTTTAATAAGTATAAGTCTAAGTAGCCAACCAGCCAGCAGTGTGTGCCTGATAGGAGGAAGCTCCTTGCTCTGCTCAGAAGACCATCGCTGGTGGGGTTCCTCTCGGTGACCTTACAAGGAGAGGACAGGGCCCCTCCGTAAGATGTAGACAGAACTAGAGACGCCAAGTCTGTGCCTGGAGTAACTGCTTCATCTGGTAGGAAACAGCCGTCTGAATCACAGTCCTGGCATTTTGGCTCCTGGCTCCTTATTGACATTCATGTATTCATTCCTGGGGTTCAGTGCACAAACCGTGTCTATGGCCCACACATTTAGGAAGGCCTTTGTTTCTGTTCCACAGATACAGAGTATACTGACCACCTATCTGGACAGTCTCCCTGTGGGCGCCGCGTTATCTGGATTAGGTTATAGAAATTCCTCTATACCGGGTCTTCAGAGTTCTTAGAGCAGGTTTTCTGGTCATAGATCTGTCTCTGACCTTTCTGAGTTAATGAAGTTCATTTGCAATCATTACAGCTTCACCATTGTAACAGACATACGTAATTTGCTGGTTTCACATTGTAAATCAGAAAGATTTAGTTTCTTTGTTGTTTTTTTTTTAGATTATTTCATAGTTTACGACGTATGTATTGCAAGTTACTAAGTGTTGGTGGTCCTTATTTAGCTCCATGTACATTACTTGGGGCAGCTCAGTGGCTCAGTAGTTAGCACTTCTGCCCTGTGTTTGGTTGGGTTTCCTCCAGGGGTTCCGGTTTTGTTCCACACTCCAAAAACATACTGGTAGGTTAATTTGCTGCTGACAAAGTTCTCCTTAAGTTGTCTGTGTGTGTTAGGGAATTTAGACTGTAAGCTCCAATGGGGCAGGGATTGATGGGAATAACAAATATTCTTAGTACAGCGCTGCGGAATTGGTGGCGCTATTTAAATAAATGGTGATGATGATTACAGTACCCTAGTGACCAATGTGTTCAGTGTACAGAGAAAATCTGGACTCTATTATGTCCTGGGACAATGAAAATAAACATATATGATAAACCAGCTGTGCCCCCCTGCTTCTGATGCAGCGGGAGGGGGATTGTGTGTCTGCCGTGTATGTTACCAGCCCGGCACTGCTAAGAGCACAGTGATGGCCGGTAGGAATGTCTACAAAGACCGATCTTTTACTACTTCTGGGAAGAGGACATAAATGATGTCTGCTAATGTATCCTGATCACTAGTCTTCAGACAGTCCTGGGTTTATGTGAGGACAGCGCAGGAAAGTAGCTGGAGTGATAGAAATACATCCTGAGCATTATTTAGTGGTCTAATACCGTCAAGAACTTATTTACGGCTGGGATAAATTGCTGCATTACAGTGGCGTTGGCCGCCCTTTCACTGTCAGCATTTAATAATTTAATGCCTGGGGTCTCGAAATACAGAAAAATGTTAGGAAATGATCTTATTAATAAGGAATTATAAAAGACATTTCCAAAACAACTTTCCACTGCAAGGACGGACATAGAGGCTGCTTTATTTACCATAAAATACCAAATACACAGGAATAAAACGATGACACTGTTCTGTCTGGAGCTTGAAGCCCAGGTATACTGTCTACTGCACCTTTCGCATGGTAATGCTTCCATTGTTTGGGAAGACATGATTAATCTTGGTTTTATTTTGGTAAATATTCTTGTATTGACTTAACGTCTGACATTGTCTCTGTTCATCTTCTGAATAACCATATGATTATGCGCTGCACAAAGCTGCCACTAGTGGGCAGCAGTAGACCAGTGATTCTCCCGTAAAGCACTTTAGTGTCCTGTTGCCCGATGTCAATGTGCGGTTACTGGTACCAAGTACACATATAGTAGTATAAACTGAGAGCCCATGTACGGGACATGTAACTGCTTATTCACACAGGCAGGTTCTCCGCCTCATCTGGCTAGGACTCGTACAGTAGTATACACAGAGAACCCGCTCTCCCCCCACAGTTTTTAATTTGTGTTGGATGTTTTGAAGTATTTACCAGATCAGTCATAGGACCCCCAGGCCTCTGTGACCCGTCTTGGTGCGCTGGCTTCCAATTCCCCTAGAGGCGTCTTCCGAGGGACTTTTCCTAATAGGAAACATTAAAAGCACAGCTTTCCTTCAAATTACAAACACATTCTGCCATGCAGAAACATACAGCGCCAATAAATGGAGGAGGATCGCGGGGGCATTAACCTCTTCATGTCCTGACTCCCCAGAATAAAGGACAAGGCTTTGTCTGAGTGATGCATTCAGGCTCTGTTACCAGCGTCGCAGCTAGGTATGTAATGTGCACTGAATCACAGCAATCAATAAGACACTTCTAAACGGATAAGAGCTGATTGATTACTGTGGATCAGGGCACACCGTACTGTATCTCTTACAAGTTCATTATGCCAGACAAGCACTCTATGAGCCTGTGTCTAGGCCGTGTAAACTGATTAATCCAGCTACACTAAATTGGTTTGATGAGCCCATATCGTACAGGTACTTGTGCCCTCAATTGTACACGTTTGCATAGAGCACAAGTGCAGATATTTGGATCCATTTATTCATATACACTCGTGTCACAAGACTTCTTTTAAAAGTGATAGTTACTGAAGGCAAAACAGACCTAGATACGAATGTGTCCACAAGTGTTCTGTTGCCACGGGAACGGCTTTCTTCTCACTATACTGTACATTCTGTCACATCAATGCTCCTGGCACCTCACTCCCCGTATGAGCCGGTATGGCTGCGTTGTGGTCTGTTTTCCTGCCTATCATAGGTGCCTTTATGTGTCTATAGAAAGGTTTTCTTGATATACTACTAGTCACAAATATATACACAATATTTCATAAGTGATATCTACCATATGGTCTGTGCTGCTGAAGTAAGACGGAATCTTGTACTATAATATGAGTATGGAGCACCTGTCATAGCATTGATGTGTAGTGTAACATTCATTTTCCTGTATGGTGGTGATGAGCCGGTGATATCTCTGTAAGGAGACCTGGGATTGTTCACCCCAACTATATATGAGGTGGGTGTGTGTTTTGTTTTTTTTTTAATCCTGGGATAGAATTTGGATAATACAGGTATGGGATTGATGAAAGGTTCCTCATCCCATGTTTTTCTTTTCGTTTATTTTGAGTAGAATAAGATCTATTATTGGCCCTTGTGGACCATTTTACTAGTTGCTCGCTCCTGGGGTCCAAAGGAAGATGTCATACTGCCGGATCACCAAAGGTTCAGATCTGTCCAACTTGGCAACTGTACAAGTAGCCAAACAATTACTGATTCTACCATTCACCACGAGCGGACGGGTCTTCCCGTATAGCAGCCGGCCCGATCTGTCAGGTGTAACCAGACCAGACTGCAGGTTCCCATATAACTGGAGGGACCGTATGTTGGCAGAATCTTCATACACCGCGGGAGGAGTTGGCGGGACTCTCAGACATACGGTGATCAGTGAACCGTGGTCTTTGTTTCTGTTTGTCCAGAATAAAAGGAGAGATGATGATTACAGGACAGCATTCCTGAGAAAGAGGAATGGAAAACAGACTTGTGCTCAGGAGTTTGGAGACATTAATACTTTGGCAGTGTCCTCCTTTTAGCAATCGGAGCTCATGTTTAATGCAGCTTCTGTTCTTAATTATCAGAAAAGATTTAGAGCTCCCCGGGGCAGAGACTGGTTCAGTTTGGGTGCATAAAGGGAAGGAAACATTGTGGTATAATGACTGTGTTTCTGCAGTAGTGCCAGGTATTTATGTAGGATGTGTATACATTCTCCTGTCCTGGTGATGGAGTCACTATAGTAGGCTGGCGGTGTACTACAGTGTAGGTGGGCACTGCTCCTTCTGAGATCTTACATTCACTACACTTGTGTTCCTGGTGATTGCATGGACCGCAGGGGCAATATGGGTAATGGCAGAGTGGATTCTGAGAGTAGAGGCGCTAGAGTAGAATGATGCCTATGATCAAGGTGCAGAACTGCAGTGGGAGATCAGTCCTCTAACCTAAAGAACGGTGTCCTGCAGCATGGGAGAGAGCATGAGGCTTTCCCCGTTACCTTGCCCGTTGCCTCCACCAAGTATGATTGTGAGTGTTGGTGTAACGACGGAAGCACCTTGCTGCACGCAAGAGGGACGTCCAGCAGTAACATTATTTTGTACACAGACGGTTGTTGGAGGAATATCTCCTGGTTAATCACTAATAGTGCTCAGATTATATTATATAATGTCTGACCCATGCACAGCTGCTCTCTGCCCCTGGTGTGGGTCTTCCTGTGGGCATGTCATATTTGCCCACCCGCGTGGCTCATGATTGCTGCGTATTAACGGCAGCACCTAAGTAAGCTCTCATATGTTCTCAGCTACTTTAGTGGCCCTCAGAGCCTCTCTGCACAGCTCAGGGGTGCTGGATGCCAGGTTACCAATCGGCAGTGATCTCTGATTCCCCGTACGGCAGGACCTCTCAACTCTTGTTGGTGTTGCCAACATGCACTCATTTTGTTTTTGTGGTTTGCGAAAGTGTTATAAAATTGCACTATAAAGCAGAATTATATTAGTGGAGTAACTTCAGTGTCTCCTGATATACTGGTTAGCAATCACTGCCGTCATTGTTGAATTAAATACAAACATGTAGGGCCTGATTCATTAAGGAAAGTAAAGCAAAAAAAAAGGAGTAATTTTGCACCTTTGTAAAACCATGTTGCATTGGAGGGGGTGGGGGGGGGGGGGGTAAACTTAAAATGTGTTCACAGATTTATAGTTGGGATAGGACATGTTCTAGATCAACTTTAAATTCCAGTGTAAAAATAGAGCTATGAAGTATTTGTGTGCCAGTATTTAACTTACTGCAAAATAGAAAAATAATTTGCACCCCTGGCATTGTAACATGGTTTTGTCCACGAGAAAACATATTCCTTTTTTTTGCCTTACTTTCCTCAATGACTCAGACCCATAGAGCTCTTTATAGACAGACGACACATAGGATGTTACGGTGTCTGTTCACCGGCAGCTTCCATGTGGATGGACGGATCACGTTGTACAGTTCTGGTCTTACGTGGGCACCTTGTCGGGTATTTTCCCTGGTACTGAGTGTGGTTTCTCTTGTTTGTCAGGGATTCTGTTCTTTGTATACTTCATTGCATGTAATTGTGGTTTTGGTGTTACAATAATGCATCCAAAAATGTCTGTGAATTTGCTGTGTTTAAGATATGACAACTAAACGGTGTTTGTTACGGAAACTGCGGCTCCGGTAATGCGTTCATCTAACGCACTGGTGTGACCTGAGACGCAGCGCTGTGTGTGTCTGTAGAACGGCAGACGGCTAGTTATAATCACCAAATAGTATGCTGGTTATTTATGTATATAGCACCAATCAAGTTACGCTGTGATGATGATGATACAGAGGATATATAATCATTCATATCCATCCCTGTCCTATTGGAGCTTACAATCTAAATCACTACACCACCATTTGTCAGAAACCAATTAACCCTTCAGTAGATTATTTTGGAGTGTGGGTGACAGCAATGCTAACCACTGTGCTCTCCCATTTACACTTTACACTTCAGCTAAAGTATAAACTAGTACTAAATCTACACAGATATTAATCTGTACTTGTACAGTTCAGCTGGCCACTTCTTGGGTTCAGGGTTCATTCAATCCTCTTTATTTATGGTCTTCTCCATTGATGTACAGAACAGAGCACTAATACTTAATGTATCCGGCTTCTAGAGCATGTATTTTATGTGCAGTCCAGTAGGGGGGGCTGTGTGACCAATCTTTGCACACCAAGTGCTGTCTGGATAGCTAATGAGAGCATTAGACAAATGAGTGCAATGGACGGAGGTTACAGGGCAAGCCATTTGTATCCATAAAGAGGAGCTTAAGCTCCCAAGCAACAGATTAGCAGTCAGAGAAGACTGATCAGTCACTGATTATACCTGGTGCTTTGCTGTGGTGCTGAGAGGCTGTCTGACAGGCTGCTGCAAGGCCTTCTGGGTTACGTAAAGTGAAAGTTAGGACAATCATTGCAGCCAGGGCCCCTGGTTTATTTTAGACTTCCCCTGGGAGGTCCTGCCATGAAAGTAACGCTACACCTAGGCCCATTTATCACTGGCTGGTGATGGGTCCCAGCCTCTGCTGTATCAGAGGAGCTACGGGTGTGTTAGGGAGGCTTACAGTGAAAGTTAGGGTTTTCTTGTGATGTCATTTTTTGAAGCTGTCTTTATTTACAGCAGATGTTTTAGAATTGGTTTATGGTTCGTTTGTTTTTTAATTGAAATATCAGTCGTCTCTATAGGCTTCTGCGTTGCCAATGTGTATTACAGGCCTACAGAGTACATGCATGCACGTCTATAAAGTAGGGGTATCCTATGTCTAGAGGACGACTTTCTGTTGTCCAATCAATGCATCAAATTAGTCCAAAATAATTTGATACCTATGCAGACTCCAGTTTCTTGTTCTGAGTGAGCGGCACTGCCAGAGGTACCCTCCGCTTAGTGCGCTGAGTAACGGTCTCTTTATTGGGACTTACTGCCAAAGGTGCTGGGTTATTTACAACAGCTGATGGGAAGGCTCTAAAACGTGATTCCATGTTAATTGTCTTATGATCAGGAGACCTGTTTCTAATGAATAGAATCATGCAATGCTCTCTGCTGCTTGATAAATGATATTAGTGTTTTGGACATTTATACATAAGCAGTTTGTGTGAGACACTACACAATACACAGACTTTGTGCTGAACAGTTTGCACTATTGTATGTGTGTAATCTGATAATTGTCATCATTGCCTATTCTACACAGAGCGCGTTACATTTTTTAACTTTTCGAAACTGTTTTTTTATTTGTTCAGGGGGGTGGGGACGGGGGATAGTTTGCTAGAATTCCGTAATGTTTTTTTTTTTATGTATGTTGAAATGCAAATGGCTTTCTGGAGGAATTTATGAATTACCCCTGGGAGGTTGTATAATGGGTCTGAACTTCGGAGCTCCGTACAGCCTGCATTGTGGAGCACACTAGCAGCCATCCAGTAGAAATCGGACTTCAAGTGAATCACTTTCTAACTTTGCATCTGATACAAAATTAGATTGTAAGCTCTGGGGCACAATGTAAGTACAGTGCTGTGTGTCGGAACAGGTGGATATATTTGGCTGTTACTTAACAGGTTGAGTTTAGCTATTACTTCTGTTTTTCAGATCATTATTCATTTTAGAGGTCACCTTGCATTGCTGTGACTTTATAAAGCCATTCCACCTTTATATGGTAGAGCTGCTTCCCGTATATAATCAATATATATATATATATAATTATACAGTGAGTGTGCAGCCCAGCAGTGGTGACAGCGGAAAGATGTGTGTGTGGTGTGAGGTATTGTTGTCTCATTCCCTGTGTCACATATAAGTAATGGCTCCTGCAGAGAGATAGATATAGATATATATATATATATATATATATATATATATATATATATATATATATATATATATATATATATATATATATATATATATATATATATATATATATATATATATAGATATATATATATATAGTTAACCCGTGCATGATACTCATGCATTCTAGTCAAATCAAGCTACTTAAGGTGTTAAAAAGGTTCTTGTCATGCATTTGGGCCTAGCCCAGGCCTCCTCAGGGGAAGAGCGTTACTTCCCGACGCAAGCGCCCTTTTTAATGTGTGTTCATGAGGTAAAATTACCTCACAAAAATGAGTTTGAGCCATATCAAATTTCAGCCCTTTTTGAATTTTTTTCCCCACACACACTGAGAATTTAGTAGGTCAGTGTATAACTCTGCCCAGCAGGTGGTGCTGCAACTTGGGGGTTTTTTTTCCACACAGACGCCACTAAGCATTTATATATTAGATAGATATATATATATATAAATTTTGCACATTCCCCACATAATGTGCTGTTCCTAAGCACAGTCTTATTTGTCCCTCACTGCAGGTTTATCGTGCTTTCAGGTTAGGAAAGTCCAAATATGTGAATAGAGAACCTGTTGTGTTCTATGAGTCGTGTGATCTGACAATAATAACCAAATCCTACCGTATACAGCGGTATTTGTGTGTGAGTGGGCCGGCCAGTGGTTGGTCAGATCTGACCCTACATGTACATAGGCCGAGCAGCCGATGAGACAGGACATCTCTAGCGCAGTGACACAGACGTAAGACCTGCCGGACAGCGACAGGATATTGGGGGACGGCACAAAGAACTAGACCGCTACCGTGTTAAATAAGTGTTTAATAAACAATGAAGAATGTTGTACTCTTTAAAACGTGTTCCGGTGAACAGACTAATCTGCGCTGCGCTCTCATCGGTGGCTTCTACTACCACCATGTATAATTTCCCACATGTCGGTAGCAGTGCTCTCCGGTCACCCAGGGGCATTGTCTTTCTGGGGATGGACTGAGCCAATATCCACATCTAACAACTCCAGCCTTGTAATGTAACAGGAACTTGTAGTAAATGTAATTTATTCCAGGCAAGTTTTATGAGGTACTTACCTGTACAAAAATACTGGTTTGTCCGTATCTAGGGGTTGTATTATATGGCTCTGGCAAAGGAAGGGTTAATACTGGTTAGTATTGCTGGTGTGTCCGGTGTAACTAGGGGTTGTATTATATGGCTCTGGCAAAGGAAGGGTTAATACTGGTTAGTATTGCTGGTGTGTCCGGTGTAACTAGGGGTTGTATTATATGGCTCTGGCAGGGGATGGGTTAATGCTGGTTAGTATTGCTGGTGTGTCCGGTGTAACTAGGGGTTGTATTATATGGCTCTGGCAGGGGATGGTTAATACTGACTGGTGTGTCCGGTGTAACTAGGGGTTGTATTATATGGCTCTGGCAGGGGAAGGGTTAATACAGGCTGGTATCGCTGGTGTGTCCAGTGTAACTAGAGGTTGTATTATATGGCTCTGGCAGGGGATGGGTTAATACAGGCTGGTATCGCTGGTGTGTCCAGTGTAACTAGGGGTTGTATTATATGGCTCTGGCAGGGGAAGGGTTAATACAGGCTGGTATCGCTGGTGTGTCCAGTGTAACTAGGGGTTGTATTATATGGCTCTGGCAGGGGATGGGTTAATACAGGCTGGTATCGCTGGTGTCCCCGGTGTAACTCTGGATCTGGTGTATGTAAGCACTTAGGGATTTTGTTTTACCTCCACAGCCTCCAGCTTACACCATTTCCAGGCTGTGCTCCGTAGGTTTCTCCAACCTTTGATCTTGCCATGCTCCCTCTCCCCGCAGAGGATCGCAGGCCTGTGCTCTGGACCTTCTCTCCTGTGATTGTTCTCAGCCAGCACTCTCTCTTATAGGGCCTGTCATGGGCTTCAGACAGCACGTTTGCCCTTTGTTCAGGTTAAAAGGTTTCTTGGCATTCGCCTGCGGGGAGGGGTACAGCACTTAAGCCCCATCCAGTCCTAAAAAGGAGGTAGTTTTACACCTGCTTGGCCGGTGTTACAGACACCTCCATCTCCCGCAGACACAAACGTGGGTGAATGGAGTCTATGAAGAGTGTATGTAGCAGTGACCTGTGTCATGGACTGTACATAGTCCGTGTTCCTGCTCTTCAATGTGTCCGCTGCTGGGGGAAATATTATTCTGTGCAAAACTCAGCTCCTGCACTTTATCAGTCCTAAGTCTTACACACCATCATATATTGCTTTCTGCATTTATATTAAACTATGCAAAGGAGCTCCTGATAGTACGAGATCTCCTGCATGTGTCGGCCACAACGGGAATCCCAGAGACTTGAAGAACATTTTGTAGAGTAAGCAGTATGAAGGGGCCCCTATAGGAGCTTTGTCACCTTGCTGAATGTTAAAGTAAGTGGAAATATCGGGTGTGTGGTGTCCGAGGTGGCCATGAATGCTTCTGTTATGATTTCACAACTCTACAATACACACAGCAACATCTCAGGGGAAGTAGAACCTAAACCTTGTCTTCCTCTCCCAGTATCTGAAGCTTTCATAGTGTGGGATGAGTCCATTCCTCTCCCATTGAACTCCGCAACAAATCGGTTCTACTCTGCAAATCAGTTTGTTGTGTACATATAACATGGATCTGTGTTGTCCTTCGAGCACATACATGCTGTGAAACATGTCATCTTCTTTGTAGGCTCAACAGCAGAGAAGCCTGGACAACATCCTGGCTCTACAAACCAAGGGAGTTCCTGGAAAGAGATACAGGAAGGACATGTGCCCAAGTCCAGAGGTGAACGGGACGAGCCCAATGTCTGAGCAGGACTCCGGGATCCTTGATGTTGAAGATGACGATGAAGAAGAGGAGGTACTGTCATTTTTCAAACACAGAGGGTGGGATGTGAGGATTAAAGAGTATCACGGCTTGATTTATATCTGAGTGTGTGTGTTTTTTTCAATAATATAAAAGCGAGAGCTTACATTCTAATTGGAGGAGGAAACAGCTGAAACGAGAGGAGCGAGTGTAGCTCCGTGGTGATTGACAGTTGTGAGGGTGCATTAGTGTGAGTAGTATAGGTCGGAGTAGGGTAATGTCTAATAAAGAGATCGGTTTTAAGAGACAGTCTAAAGATTTGAAGGCTGTGGTTAAAGTTATAATCCTTCTCTTCCAGGCCCCGGGGACACAGGAATTAGTGGACTTCTCGCCGGTATACCGCTGCTTACACATCTACACCGTGCTGGTGAGTGCGCTAATTGTTGGCTGTGATGATATCGCACACACAAATCATAGCTCTTGCCTTGTCTGTGGTACCAGATAATTGGCCCCGAATTACAACGTGTGGCCCCACAGAGAGCCTTATGCTCATTAACAATCTGTCTGACCCTGCCTGTAAATATGGTGGTAGCATAAGCTATGGATCAGTGTGTGCAGTAACATGCTATGTCCTAGATGTGATTTGACTACTTGCCCATGTGCTAACAGTTGGATCTCATTGTCAATACAACATGGTGCCTGTCCTTGTGGGGAATAATATTGTTTCTGGGTTGCTCTGGGTAACTGTCAGTCTTGGTATGGCCTGTCCTAACTTTTCCCACTGATGCAACCAGACTACATGCAACTATGTGATAATATCTGAAGAGGGAGTCAGGTAGTGCAATGCATGATGGTACCTGTAGTTTTCTGGTTCTGTGATGTCACTGCAGAGAAGAGGGAGTCAGGTAGTGCAATGCATGATGGTACCTGTAGTTTTCTGGTTCTGTAATGTCACTGCAGAGAAGAGGGAGTCAGTGCAATGCATGATGGTACCTGTAGTTTTCTGGTTCTGTGATGTCACTGCAGACAAGAGGGAGTCAGTGCAATGCATGATGGTACCTGTAGTTTTCTGGTTCTGTGATGTCACTGCAGAGCTTTTCCCAGCCATGACTGCTTTACTTACTGTGCTTCATAGAAGCTCCTACAAAAGGTTAATTCTGTAAACACAGTGATAAAAACCAAATACAGACACATTGCTCTGGCAAATATTGGCTTTATTACAGATACTGTTTAAAGTTTGGAATATAAAACTTTAGCTGCTGAAGAGAATTGGTTCAGAACGACAATCTGATCAAACTTGGATAAGTAAAAAATCTGATGAACTTATCAGACTTCATGTAGAGTGTTCACTCAGTGACTCTTTATTATACTCATTACAGTCACCGTAAAATATTGAGTGTTTGTAATTAGCCCCTGCTTTGCTGATAACAGAGAACAATAACTACTTGACTGTTACAGATATTTAACATTCCACGTGCAAGACCCTCTCGTGCCCAATACCCTGGCTGGGGCAACGTCAGAAGTGGGAGATTTCAGACAGGTGTAGCCTTCTAAGTGGGTGACATTCACCCATCAGACTTCAGTACTTCCAGTACATACAGGGGAATCACAGTTTAGGAATGAAACCAATCCCCCCAGCCCCCAGCACTATTGATGAAGCAGATTTCATGTGGAACATTCTTTTAATTTATAATTGGGGATTTCTGACACTAACAGGAATACTGAGTGACTCATGTGAGTTTCTGGGAGCACAGCGGCCCCTCTCTGAATAGATCATTTTTACTTTCTTTTTCAAAGCCATGTTTTCCAAAAAAACATTTGTTTGCTATAAAATAGACTCATAAATATTATATTTGTAAAAATTTGTGGAGTACCAATACCTCATGTGTCTTTCTGAGATGGATGATCATAGGGTGACACATCCACCTCATCTGTGAGTGTATGGGAGCTTTCAGCTATAAACACACACATATATATATATATATATATATATATATATATATATATATATATATATATATATATATATTCATAAATGTTACATGTTGTCTACTAACTTTGGTTCCACACAAGTTATGTGGTCCATTAAAACCTTGAAATGGGTACAGTGACCACCAGCGTGTCATGTGTGATATCTCACTATGGGGTATGTATTTTATTTTGATTTTACTTTAGTATGGCAACGCTCCTTTTATCTGGCTTGTAGGTTCACAGATCCTGCTATGTCTCCTCCCTGGCTCTGCCCACCGCTGGGCACCAGGAAAGTAACATTGACGCAAATCCTAGAAAGATAATGCCACTGGCAAGGTCAAAAGAGACGATGCGTTTCTGCAGCTCGTTCTTACTGGTAGTCATAATTGGAAAACCTGTCCTAAGTGAGATCTATAATTGCTCTGATAAGATGCCAAACTCTTAACCTCCAAGAAATGTAAAGTAAAGACTTGTTTGATGAGCATTAGGATGTCATTACCTTTCTCTGGAACGCTGAGGAGACGTTGAGTTTGTTTTCTCTGTTTGGGATCACGGAGCGGACACCAGGACATGTCTGTTCCCGCTTTTGTTTGGGTTGCTAATGTTCCCTCGTGCTTACGCTGGGGTACCTCCCTTTTGTCCTGGTGTCATTCAGGAGCTAGGGAAGGGGTCTCTCGGAGTTTACCTACAACCTTGGCAGGTGTCTCTCCTCCTCTCGCTGGAGTGACAGCAGGCTTGGTTTACTCTTCTATCAAATCTTCTGTTTTGTCTGTGTGTCGGCAACGGTTCATGTCCCATAAGAACCCCCTGGTCTTTCTGGCAGTTGTGTGCACTCTCTGAAACAACTGAACTCTGCTTGGTGCCGTATTGTGGACCAGTCACGGCTCTTGTAATAACTGACTGTAAATTACACTGTGCAACTCCACCACCACAATCTTCCAATGTTCTGTAGACATACTGTTATAATGGGCGAACGACCCTGCCTGACAGTGTATTAACTGTGTCTCCTCCATTGTATGGAGCCCGTGCTCACCAGACCCTGCCGGCAGTGTATTAGCTGGCCCAGTACTACGTTATATTGGATGGAGCCCCCGCTCACCAGAGACCCTGCTGGCAGTGTATTAGCTGGTCCTGTACTACGTTATATTGGATGGAGCCCGCGCTCACCAGACCCTGCTGGCGGTGTATTAGCTGGTCCTGTACTACGTTATATTGGATGGAGCCCGCGCTCACCAGACCCTGCTGGCAGTGTATTAGCTGGCCCAGTACTACGTTATATTGGATGGAGCCCGCGCTCACCAGACCCTACTGGCAGTGTATTAGCTGGTCTTGTACTACGTTATATTGGATGGAGCCCCCGCTCACCAGAGACCCTGCCGGCAGTGTATTAGCTGGTCCTGTACTACGTTATATTGGATGGAGCCCCCACTCACCAGAGACCCTGCTGGCAGTGTATTAGCTGGTCCTGTACTACGTTATATTGGATGGAGCCCGCGCTCACCAGACCCTGCTGGCAGTGTATTAGCTGGTCCTGTACTACGTTATATTGGATGGAGCCCCCGCTCACCAGAGACCCTGCTGGCAGTGTATTAGCTGGCCCTGTACTACGTTATATTGGATGGAGCCCCCGCTCACCAGACCCTGCTGGCAGTGTATTAGCTGGTCCTGTACTACGTTATATTGGATGGAGCCCCCGCTCACCAGACCCTGCTGGCAGTGTATTAGTTGGCCCTGTACTACGTTATATTGGATGGAGCCCCCGCTCACCAGACCCTGCTGGCAGTATATTAGCTGGTCCTGTACTACGTTATATTGGATGGAGCCCGCACTCACCAGAGACCCTGCTGGCAGTGTATTAGCTGGTCCTGTACTACGTTATATTGGATGGAGCCCCCGCTCACCTGGGTCACTGCTGGCAGTGTATTAGCTGGTCCTGTACTACGTTATATTGGATGGAGCCCGCGCTCACCAGAGACCCTGCTGGCAGTATATTAGCTGGTCCTGTACTACGTTATATTGGATGGAGCCCCCGCTCACCAGACCCTGCTGGCAGTATATTAGCTGGCCCTGTACTACGTTATATTGGATGGAGCCCGCGCTCACCAGAGACCCTGCCGGCAGTATATTAGCTGGTCCTGTACTACGTTATATTGGATGAAGCCCCCGCTCACCAGACCCTGCCGGCAGTGTATTAGCTGGTCCTGTACTACGTTATATTGGATGGAGCCCCCGCTCACCTGGGTCACTGCTGGCAGTATATTAGCTGGTCCTGTACTACGTTATATTGGATGGAGCCCCCGCTCACCAGACCCTGCTGGCAGTATATTAGCTGGCCCTGTACTACGTTATATTGGATGGAGCCCCCGCTCACCAGAGACCCTGCTGGCAGTGTATTAGCTGGTCCTGTACTACGTTATATTGGATGGAGCCCCCACTCACCTGGGTCACTGCTGGCAGTGTATTAGCTGGTCCTGTACTACGTTATATTGGATGGAGCCCCCGCTCACCTGGGTCACTGCTGGCAGTGTATTAGCTGGTCCTGTACTACGTTATATTGGATGGAGCCCCCGCTCACCAGACCCTGCTGGCAGTATATTAGCTGGCCCTGTACTACGTTATATTGGATGGAGCCCCCGCTCACCAGACCCTGCTGGCAGTGTATTAGCTGGTCCTGTACTACGTTATATTGGATGGAGCCCCCGCTCACCAGAGACCCTGCTGGCAGTGTATTAGCTGGTCCTGTACTACGTTATATTGGATGGAGCCCCCACTCACCAGAGACCCTGCTGGCAGTGTATTAGCTGGTCCTGTGCTACGTTATATTGGATGGAGCCCCCGCTCACCAGACCCTGCTGGCAGTGTATTAGCTGGTCCTGTACTACGTTATATTGGATGGAGCCCCCGCTCACCAGAGACCCTGCTGGCAGTGTATTAGCTGGTCCTGTACTACGTTATATTGGATGGAGCCCCCGCTCACCAGACCCTGCTGGCAGTGTATTAGCTGGTCCTGTACTACGTTATATTGGATGGAGCCCCCGCTCACCAGACCCTGCTGGCAGTGTATTAGCTGGTCCTGTACTACGTTATATTGGATGCAGCCCGCGCTCACCAGAGACCCTGCTGGCAGTGTATTAGCTGGTCCTGTACTACGTTATATTGGATGGAGCCCCCGCTCACCAGAGACCCTGCTGGCAGTGTATTAGCTGGTCCTGTACTACGTTATATTGGATGGAGCCCCCGCTCACCAGAGACCCTGCCGGCAGTGTATTAGCTGGTCCTGTACTACGTTATATTGGATGGAGCCCCCGCTCACCAGACCCTGCTGGCAGTGTATTAGCTGGTCCTGTACTACGTTATATTGGATGGAGCCCCCGCTCACCAGAGACCCTGCTGGCAGTGTATTAGCTGGTCCTGTACTACGTTATATTGGATGGAGGCCCCGCTCACCAGACCCTACTGGCAGTATATTAGCTGGCCCTGTACTACGTTATATTGGATGGAGCCCCCGCTCACCAGAGACCCTGCTGGCAGTGTATTAGCTGGTCCTGTACTACGTTATATTGGATGGAGCCCCCGCTCACCTGGGTCACTGCTGGCAGTATATTAGCTGGTCCTGTACTACGTTATATTGGATGGAGCCCCCGCTCACCAGACCCTGCTGGCAGTATATTAGCTGGCCCTGTACTACGTTATATTGGATGGAGCCCCCGCTCACCAGAGACCCTGCTGGCAGTGTATTAGCTGGTCCTGTACTACGTTATATTGGATGGAGCCCCCACTCACCAGAGACCCTGCTGGCAGTGTATTAGCTGGTCCTGTACTACGTTATATTGGATGGAGCCCCCGCTCACCAGACCCTGCTGGCAGTGTATTAGCTGGTCCTGTACTACGTTATATTGGATGGAGCCCCCGCTCACCAGAGACCCTGCTGGCAGTGTATTAGCTGGTCCTGTACTATGTTATATTGGATGGAGCCCCCGCTCACCAGACCCTGCTGGCAGTGTATTAGCTGGTCCTGTACTACGTTATATTGGATGGAGCCCCCGCTCACCAGACCCTGCTGGCAGTGTATTAGCTGGTCCTGTACTACGTTATATTGGATGCAGCCCGCGCTCACCAGAGACCCTGCTGGCAGTGTATTAGCTGGTCCTGTACTACGTTATATTGGATGGAGCCCCCGCTCACCAGAGACCCTGCTGGCAGTGTATTAGCTGGCCCAGTACTACGTTATATTGGATGGAGCCCCCGCTCACCAGACCCTGCCGGCAGTGTATTAGCTGGCCCTGTACTACGTTATATTGGATGGAGCCCCCGCTCACCAGAGACCCTGCTGGCAGTGTATTAGCTGGTCCTGTACTACGTTATATTGGATGGAGCCCCCGCTCACCAGACCCTGCTGGCAGTGTATTAGCTGGTCCAGTACTACGTTATATTGGATGGAGCCCCCGCTCACCAGAGACCCTGCTGGCAGTGTATTAGCTGGCCCTGTACTACGTTATATTGGATGGAGCCCGCGCTCACCTGGGTCACTGCTGGCAGTGTATTAGCTGGTCCTGTACTACGTTATATTGGATGCAGCCCGCGCTCACCAGAGACCCTGCTGGCAGTGTATTAGCTGGTCCTGTACTACGTTATATTGGATGGAGCCCCCGCTCACCAGAGACCCTGCCGGCAGTGTATTAGCTGGCCCTGTACTACGTTATATTGGATGGAGCCCGCGGTCACCAGAGACCCTGCTGGCAGTGTATTAGCTGGTCCTGTACTACGTTATATTGGATGGAGCCCGCGCTCACCAGACCCTGCTGGCAGTGTATTAGCTGGTCCTGTACTACGTTATATTGGATGGAGCCCCCGCTCACCAGACCCTGCTGGCAGTGTATTAGCTGGTCCTGTACTACGTTATATTGGATGGAGCCCGCGCTCACCAGAGACCCTGCCGGCAGTGTATTAGCTGGTCCTGTACTACGTTATATTGGATGGAGCCCCCGCTCACCAGGGTCACTGCTGGCAGTGTATTAGTTGGCCCTGTACTACGTTATATTGGATGGAGCCCGCGCTCACCAGACCCTGCTGGCAGTGTATTAGCTGGTCCTGTACTACGTTATATTGGATGGAGCCCCCGCTCACCAGACCCTGCTGGCAGTGTATTAGCTGGTCCTGTACTACGTTATATTGGATGGAGCCCCCGCTCACCAGACCCTGCTGGCAGTGTATTAGCTGGCCCTGTACTACGTTATATTGGATGGAGCCCCCGCTCACCAGACCCTGCTGGCAGTGTATTAGCTGGTCCTGTACTACGTTATATTGGATGGAGCCCCCGCTCACCAGAGACCCTGCTGGCAGTATATTAGCTGGTCCTGTACTACGTTATATTGGATGGAGCCCCCGCTCACCAGACCCTGCTGGCAGTGTATTAGCTGGCCCTGTACTACGTTATATTGGATGGAGCCCCCGCTCACCAGACCCTGCTGGCAGTGTATTAGCTGGTCCTGTACTACGTTATATTGGATGGAGCCCCCGCTCACCAGACCCTGCTGGCAGTATATTAGCTGGCCCTGTACTACGTTATATTGGATGGAGCCCCCGCTCACCAGACCCTGCTGGCAGTGTATTAGCTGGCCCTGTACTACGTTATATTGGATGGAGCCCCCGCTCACCTGGGTCACTGCTGGCAGTATATTAGCTGGCCCAGTACTACGTTATATTGGATGGAGCCCCCGCTCACCAGAGACCCTGCTGGCAGTATATTAGCTGGCCCTGTACTACGTTATATTGGATGGAGCCCCCGCTCACCTGGGTCACTGCTGGCAGTATATTAGCTGGTCCTGTACTACGTTATATTGGATGGAGCCCCCGCTCACCTGGGTCACTGCTGGCAGTATATTAGTTGGCCCTGTACTACGTTATATTGGATGGAGCCCCCGCTCACCAGAGACCCTGCCGGCAGTATATTAGCTGGTCCTGTACTACGTTATATTGGATGGAGCCCGCACTCACCAGACCCTGCTGGCAGTGTATTAGCTGGTCCTGTACTACGTTATATTGGGTGGAGCCCGCACTCACCAGGGACCCTGCTGGCAGTGTATTAGCTGGCCCTGTACTACGTTATATTGGATGGAGCCCCCGCTCACCAGACCCTGCTGGCAGTGTATTAGCTGGCCCTGTACTACGTTATATTGGATGGAGCCCCCGCTCACCAGAGACCCTGCCGGCAGTGTATTAGCTTGTCCTGTACTACGTTATATTGGATGGAGCCCCCGCTCACCAGACCCTGCCGGCAGTGTATTAGCTGGTCCTGTACTACGTTATATTGGATGGAGCCCCCGCTCACCAGAGACCCTGCTGGCAGTGTATTAGCTGGCCCTGTACTACGTTATATTGGATGGAGCCCGCGCTCACCAGACCCTGCTGGCAGTGTATTAGCTGGCCCTGTACTACGTTATATTGGATGGATCCCCCGCTCACCAAACCCTGCTGGCAGTGTATTAGCTGGTCCTGTACTACGTTATATTGGATGGATCCCCCGCTCACCAGAGACCCTGCTGGCAGTGTATTAGCTGGTCCTGTACTACGTTATATTGGATGGATCCCCCGCTCACCAAACCCTGCTGGCAGTGTATTAGCTGGTCCTGTACTACGTTATATTGGATGGAGCCCCCGCTCACCAGAGACCCTGCTGGCAGTGTATTAGCTGGTCCTGTACTACGTTATATTGGATGGAGCCCCCGCTCACCAGACCCTGCTGGCAGTGTATTAGCTGGTCCTGTACTACGTTATATTGGATGGAGCCCGCACTCACCTGGGTCACTGCCGGCAGTGTATTAGCTGGCCCTGTCCTACGTTATATTGGATGGAGCCCCCGCTCACCAGAGACCCTGCTGGCAGTGTATTAACTGGCCCTGTACTACGTTATATTGGATGGAGCCCCCGCTCCCCAGGGTCACTGCTGGCAGTGTATTAGCTGGTCCTGTACTACGTTATATTGGATGGAGCCCCCGCTCACCAGACCCTGCCGGCAGTATATTAGCTGGTCCTGTACTACGTTATATTGGATGGAGCCCCCGCTCACCAGACCCTGCTGGCAGTGTATTAGCTGGTCCTGTACTACGTTATATTGGATGGAGCCCCCGCTCACCAGACCCTGCCGGCAGTATATTAGCTGGTCCTGTACTACGTTATATTGGATGGAGCCCGCACTCACCAGACCCTGCTGGCAGTGTATTAGCTGGTCCTGTACTACGTTATATTGGATGGAGCCCCCGCTCACCAGACCCTGCTGGCAGTGTATTAGCTGGTCCTGTACTACGTTATATTGGATGGAGCCCCCGCTCACCAGACCCTGCTGGCAGTGTATTAGCTGGTCCTGTACTACGTTATATTGGATGGAGCCCCCGCTCACCAGACCCTGCTGGCAGTGTATTAGCTGGTCCTGTACTACGTTATATTGGATGGAGCCCCCGCTCACCAGAGACCCTGCCGGCAGTATATTAGCTGGTCCTGTACTACGTTATATTGGATGGAGCCCGCACTCACCTGGGTCACTGCCGGCAGTGTATTAGCTGGTCCTGTACTACGTTATATTGTATGGAGCCCCCGCTCACCAGAGACCCTGCCGGCAGTGTATTAGCTGGTCCTGTACTACGTTATATTGGATGGAGCCCCCGCTCACCTGGGTCACTGCCGGCAGTGTATTAGCTGGTCCTGTACTACGTTATATTGGATGGAGCCCGCACTCACCTGGGTCACTGCCGGCAGTGTATTAGCTGGCCCTGTACTTCGTTATATTGGATGGAGCCCCCGCTCACCAGAGACCCTGCTGGCAGTGTATTAGCTGGCCCTGTACTACGTTATATTGGATGGAGCCCCCGCTCACCAGAGACCCTGCTGGCAGTGTATTAGCTGGTCCTGTACTACGTTATATTGGATGGAGCCCCCGCTCACCAGACCCTGCCGGCAGTATATTAGCTGGTCCTGTACTACGTTATATTGGATGGAGCCCCCGCTCACCAGACCCTGCTGGCAGTGTATTAGCTGGTCCTGTACTACGTTATATTGGATGGAGCCCCCGCTCACCAGAGACCCTGCTGGCAGTGTATTAGCTGGTCCTGTACTACGTTATATTGGATGGAGCCCCCGCTCCCCAGGGTCACTGCTGGCAGTGTATTAGCTGGTCCTGTACTACGTTATATTGGATAGAGCCCCCGCTCACCAGAGACCCTGCTGGCAGTGTATTAGCTGGTCCTGTACTACGTTATATTGGATGGAGCCCGCACTCACCAGACCCTGCTGGCAGTGTATTAGCTGGTCCTGTACTACGTTATATTGGATGGAGCCCCCGCTCACCAGAGACCCTGCTGGCAGTGTATTAGCTGGTCCTGTACTACGTTATATTGGATGGAGCCCCCGCTCACCAGACCCTGCTGGCAGTGTATTAGCTGGTCCTGTACTACGTTATATTGGATGGAGCCCCCGCTCACCAGAGACCCTGCTGGCAGTGTATTAGCTGGTCCTGTACTACGTTATATTGGATGGAGCCCCCGCTCCCCAGGGTCACTGCTGGCAGTGTATTAGCTGGTCCTGTACTACGTTATATTGGATGGAGCCCGCGCTCACCAGACCCTGCTGGCAGTGTATTAGCTGGTCCTGTACTACGTTATATTGGATGGAGCCCCCGCTCACCAGAGACCCTGCTGGCAGTGTATTAGCTGGTCCTGTACTACGTTATATTGGATGGAGCCCCCGCTCACCAGAGACCCTGCCGGCAGTGTATTAGCTGGTCCTGTACTACGTTATATTGGATGGAGCCCCCGCTCACCAGACCCTGCTGGCAGTGTATTAGCTGGTCCTGTACTACGTTATATTGGATGGAGCCCGCGCTCACCAGACACTGCTGGCAGTGTATTAGCTGGTCCTGTACTACGTTATATTGGATGGAGCCCCCTCTCCCCAGGGTCACTGCTGGCAGTGTATTAGCTGGTCCTGTACTACGTTATATTGGATGGAGCCCGCGCTCACCAGACACTGCTGGCAGTGTATTAGCTGGTCCTGTACTACGTTATATTGGATGGAGCCCCCTCTCCCCAGGGTCACTGCTGGCAGTGTATTAGCTGGTCCTGTACTACGTTATATTGGATGGAGCCCCCGCTCACCAGACCCTGCCGGCAGTGTATTAGCTGGTCCTGTACTACGTTATATTGGATGGAGCCCGCGCTCACCAGACCCTGCCGGCAGTGTATTAGCTGGCCCTGTACTACGTTATATTGGATGGAGCCCGCGCTCACCAGAGACCCTGCCGGCAGTGTATTAGCTGGCCCTGTACTACGTTATATTGGATGGAGCCCGCGCTCACCAGACCCTGCTGGCAGTGTATTAGCTGGTCCTGTACTACGTTATATTGGATGGAGCCCGCGCTCACCAGACACTGCTGGCAGTGTATTAGCTGGTCCTGTACTACGTTATATTGGATGGAGCCCCCTCTCCCCAGGGTCACTGCTGGCAGTGTATTAGCTGGTCCTGTACTACGTTATATTGGATGGAGCCCCCGCTCACCAGACCCTGCCGGCAGTGTATTAGCTGGTCCTGTACTACGTTATATTGGATGGAGCCCGCGCTCACCAGACCCTGCCGGCAGTGTATTAGCTGGCCCTGTACTACGTTATATTGGATGGAGCCCGCGCTCACCAGAGACCCTGCCGGCAGTGTATTAGCTGGCCCTGTACTACGTTATATTGGATGGAGCCCGCGCTCACCAGACCCTGCTGGCAGTGTATTAGCTGGTCCTGTACTACGTTATATTGGATGGAGCCCGCGCTCACCAGAGACCCTGCTGGCAGTGTATTAGCTGGTCCTGTACTACGTTATATTGGATGGAGCCCCCGCTCACCAGACCCTGCCGGCAGTGTATTAGCTGGTCCTGTACTACGTTATATTGGATGGAGCCCCCGCTCACCAGACCCTGCCGGCAGTGTATTAGCTGGCCCTGTACTACGTTATATTGGATGGAGCCCGCGCTCACCAGAGACCCTGCCGGCAGTGTATTAGCTGGTCCTGTACTACGTTATATTGGATGGAGCCCCCGCTCACCAGACCCTGCCGGCAGTGTATTAGCTGGTCCTGTACTACGTTATATTGGATGGAGCCCCCGCTCCCCAGGGTCACTGCTGGCAGTGTATTAGTTGGCCCTGTACTACGTTATATTGGATGGAGCCCCCGCTCCCCAGGGTCACTGCTGGCAGTGTATTAGTTGGCCCTGTACTACGTTATATTGGATGGAGCCCCCGCTCCCCAGGGTCACTGCTGGCAGTGTATTAGTTGGCCCTGTACTACGTTATATTGGATGGAGCCCCCGCTCACCAGGGTCACTGCTGGCAGTGTATTAGCTGGTCCTGTACTACGTTATATTGGATGGAGCCCCCGCTCACCAGACCCTGCTGGCAGTGTATTAGCTGGTCCTGTACTACGTTATATTGGATGGAGCCCCCGCTCACCAGACCCTGCCGGCAGTGTATTAGCTGGTCCTGTACTACGTTATATTGGATGGAGCCCGCACTCACCAGACCCTGCTGGCAGTGTATTAGCTGGTCCTGTACTACGTTATATTGGATGGAGCCCCCGCTCACCAGACCCTGCTGGCAGTGTATTAGCTGGTCCTGTACTACGTTATATTGGATGGAGCCCCCGCTCACCAGACCCTGCTGGCAGTGTATTAGCTGGTCCTGTACTACGTTATATTGGATGGAGCCCGCACTCACCAGAGACCCTGCTGGCAGTGTATTAGCTGGTCTTGTACTACGTTATATTGGATGGAGCCCCCGCTCCCCAGGGTCACTGCTGGCAGTGTATTAGTTGGCCCTGTACTACGTTATATTGGATGGAGCCCGCACTCACCAGAGACCCTGCTGGCAGTGTATTAGCTGGTCCTGTACTACGTTATATTGGATGGAGCCCGCGCTCACCAGGGACCCTGCTGGCAGTGTATTAGCTGGTCCTGTACTACGTTATATTGGATGGAGCCCCCGCTCACCAGACCCTGCTGGCAGTGTATTAGCTGGTCCTGTACTACGTTATATTGGATGGAGCCCCCGCTCACCAGACCCTGCTGGCAGTGTATTAGCTGGTCCTGTACTACGTTATATTGGATGGAGCCCCCGCTCACCAGACCCTGCTGGCAGTGTATTAGCTGGTCCTGTACTACGTTATATTGGATGGAGCCCCCGCTCCCCAGGGTCACTGCTGGCAGTGTATTAGTTGGCCCTGTACTACGTTATATTGGATGGAGCCCGCACTCACCAGAGACCCTGCTGGCAGTGTATTAGCTGGTCCTGTACTACGTTATATTGGATGGAGCCCGCGCTCACCAGAGACCCTGCTGGCAGTGTATTAGCTGGTCCTGTACTACGTTATATTGGATGGAGCCCGCGCTCACCAGAGACCCTGCTGGCAGTGTATTAGCTGGTCCTGTACTACGTTATATTGGATGGAGCCCGCGCTCACCAGACCCTGCCGGCAGTGTATTAGCTGGTCCTGTACTACGTTATATTGGATGGAGCCCCCGCTCACCAGACCCTGCTGGCAGTGTATTAGCTGGTCCTGTACTACGTTATATTGGATGGAGCCCGCGCTCACCAGAGACCCTGCTGGCAGTGTATTAGCTGGTCCTGTACTACGTTATATTGGATGGAGCCCCCGCTCCCCAGGGTCACTGCTGGCAGTGTATTAGCTGGTCCTGTACTACGTTATATTGGATGGAGCCCCCGCTCACCAGAGACCCTGCCGGCAGTGTATTAGCTGGTCCTGTACTACGTTATATTGGATGGAGCCCCCGCTCACCAGACCCTGCCGGCAGTGTATTAGCTGGTCCTGTACTACGTTATATTGGATGGAGCCCCCGCTCCCCAGGGTCACTGCTGGCAGTATATTAGCAGGCCCTGTACTACGTTATATTGGATGGAGCCCCCGCTCACCAGACCCTGCCGGCAGTGTATTAGCTGGTCCTGTACTACGTTATATTGGATGGAGCCCCCGCTCACCAGACCCTGCTGGCAGTGTATTAGCTGGTCCTGTACTACGTTATATTGGATGGAGCCCGCGCTCACCAGACCCTGCTGGCAGTGTATTAGCTGGTCCTGTACTACGTTATATTGGATGGAGCCCCCACTCACCAGACCCTGCTGGCAGTGTATTAGCTGGTCCTGTACTACGTTATATTGGATGGAGCCCCCGCTCACCAGACCCTGCCGGCAGTGTATTAGCTGGCCCTGTACTACGTTATATTGGATGGAGCCCGCGCTCACCAGAGACCCTGCCGGCAGTGTATTAGCTGGCCCTGTACTACGTTATATTGGATGGAGCCCGCGCTCACCAGACCCTGCCGGCAGTGTATTAGCTGGTCCTGTACTACGTTATATTGGATGGAGCCCCCGCTCACCAGAGACCCTGCTGGCAGTGTATTAGCTGGTCCTGTACTACGTTATATTGGATGGAGCCCGCGCTCACCAGAGACCCTGCTGGCAGTATATTAGCTGGTCCTGTACTACGTTATATTGGATGGAGCTTGCGCTCACCAGAGACCCTGCCGGCAGTGTATTAGCTGGCCCTGTACTACGTTATATTGGATGGAGCCCGCGCTCACCAGACCCTGCCGGCAGTGTATTAGCTGGTCCTGTACTACGGTATATTGGATGGAGCCCGCGCTCACCAGACCCTGCTGGCAGTGTATTAGCTGGTCCTGTACTACGTTATATTGGATGGAGCCCCGCGCTCACCAGACCCTGCCGGCAGTGTATTAGCTGGTCCTGTACTATGTTATATTGGATGGAGCCCCCGCTCACCAGAGACCCTGCTGGCAGTATATTAGCTGGTCCTGTACTACGTTATATTGGATGGAGCCCGCGCTCACCAGACCCTGCCGGCAGTGTATTAGCTGGTCCTGTACTACGTTATATTGGATGGAGCCCCCGCTCACCAGAGACCCTGCTGGCAGTATATTAGCTGGTCCTGTACTACGTTATATTGGATGGAGCCCGCGCTCACCAGAGACCCTGCTGGCAGTGTATTAGCTGGTCCTGTACTACGTTATATTGGATGGAGCCCCCGCTCACCAGAGACCCTGCTGGCAGTATATTAGCTGGTCCTGTACTACGTTATATTGGATGGAGCCCCCGCTCACCAGACCCTGCTGGCAGTGTATTAGCTGGTCCTGTACTACGTTATATTGGATGGAGCCCCCGCTCACCAGAGACCCTGCTGGCAGTGTATTAGCTGGTCCTGTACTACGTTATATTGGATGGAGCCCCCGCTCACCAGACCCTGCTGGCAGTGTATTAGCTGGTCCTGTACTACGTTATATTGGATGGAGCCCGCGCTCAACAGACCCTGCTGGCAGTGTATTAGCTGGTCCTGTACTACGTTATATTGGATGGAGCCCCCGCTCACCAGAGACCCTGCTGGCAGTATATTAGCTGGTCCTGTACTACGTTATATTGGATGGAGCCCGCGCTCACCAGAGACCCTGCTGGCAGTGTATTAGCTGGTCCTGTACTACGTTATATTGGATGGAGCCCCCGCTCACCAGGGTCACTGCCGGCAGTGTATTAGCTGGTCCTGTACTACGTTATATTGGATGGAGCCCGCACTCACCAGACCCTGCTGGCAGTGTATTAGCTGGTCCTGTACTACGTTATATTGGATGGAGCCCCCGCTCACCAGAGACCCTGCTGGCAGTGTATTAGCTGGTCCTGTACTACGTTATATTGGATGGAGCCCGCGCTCACCAGACCCTGCTGGCAGTGTATTAGCTGGTCCTGTACTACGTTATATTGGATGGAGCCCCCGCTCACCAGACCCTGCCGGCAGTGTATTAGCTGGTCCTGTACTACGTTATATTGGATGGAGCCCGCGCTCACCAGACCCTGCTGGCAGTGTATTAGCTGGTCCTGTACTACGTTATATTGGATGGTGCCCCCGCTCCCCAGGGTCACTGCTGGCAGTGTATTAGCTGGTCTTGTACTACGTTATATTGGATGGAGCCCCCGCTCACCAGACCCTGCTGGCAGTGTATTAGCTGGTCCTGTACTACGTTATTATGGATGGAGCCCCCGCTCACCAGAGACCCTGCTGGCAGTGTATTAGCTGGTCCTGTACTACGTTATATTGGATGGAGCCCCCGCTCACCAGAGACCCTGCTGGCAGTGTATTAGCTGGTCCTGTACTACGTTATATTGGATGGAGCCCGCGCTCACCAGACCCTGCTGGCAGTGTATTAGCTGGTCCTGTACTACGTTATATTGGATGGAGCCCGCGCTCACCAGAGACCCTGCTGGCAGTGTATTAGCTGGTCCTGTACTACGTTATATTGGATGGAGCCCCCGCTCACCAGGGTCACTGCCGGCAGTGTATTAGCTGGTCCTGTACTACGTTATATTGGATGGAGCCCGCACTCACCAGACCCTGCTGGCAGTGTATTAGCTGGTCCTGTACTACGTTATATTGGATGGAGCCCCCGCTCACCAGAGACCCTGCTGGCAGTGTATTAGCTGGTCCTGTACTACGTTATATTGGATGGAGCCCGCGCTCACCAGACCCTGCTGGCAGTGTATTAGCTGGTCCTGTACTACGTTATATTGGATGGAGCCCCCGCTCACCAGACCCTGCCGGCAGTGTATTAGCTGGTCCTGTACTACGTTATATTGGATGGAGCCCGCGCTCACCAGACCCTGCTGGCAGTGTATTAGCTGGTCCTGTACTACGTTATATTGGATGGTGCCCCCGCTCCCCAGGGTCACTGCTGGCAGTGTATTAGCTGGTCTTGTACTACGTTATATTGGATGGAGCCCCCGCTCACCAGACCCTGCTGGCAGTGTATTAGCTGGTCCTGTACTACGTTATATTGGATGGAGCCCCCGCTCACCAGACCCTGCCGGCAGTGTATTAGCTGGTCCTGTACTACGTTATATTGGATGGAGCCCCCGCTCACCAGACCCTGCCGGCAGTGTATTAGCTGGTCCTGTACTACGTTATATTGGATGGAGCCCCCACTCACCAGACCCTGCTGGCAGTGTATTAGCTGGTCCTGTACTACGTTATATTGGATGGAGCCCGCGCTCACCAGAGACCCTGCTGGCAGTGTATTAGCTGGCCCTGTACTACGTTATATTGGATGGAGCCCCCGCTCACCAGACCCTGCTGGCAGTGTATTAGCTGGTCCTGTACTACGTTATATTGGATGGAGCCCGCGCTCACCAGAGACCCTGCCGGCAGTGTATTAGCTGGCCCTGTACTACGTTATATTGGATGGAGCCCCCGCTCACCAGACCCTGCCGGCAGTGTATTAGCTGGTCCTGTACTACGTTATATTGGATGGAGCCCGCACTCACCAGAGACCCTGCTGGCAGTGTATTAGCTGGTCCTGTACTACGTTATATTGGATGGAGCCCCCGCTCACCAGAGACCCTGCTGGCAGTGTATTAGCTGGTCCTGTACTACGTTATATTGGATGGAGCCCCCGCTCACCAGAGACCCTGCTGGCAGTGTATTAGCTGGTCCTGTACTACGTTATATTGGATGGAGCCCGCGCTCACCAGAGACCCTGCTGGCAGTGTATTAGCTGGTCCTGTACTACGTTATATTGGATGGAGCCCCCGCTCACCAGAGACCCTGCTGGCAGTGTATTAGCTGGCCCAGTACTACGTTATATTGGATGGAGCCCCCGCTCACCAGAGACCCTGCTGGCAGTGTATTAGCTGGCCCTGTACTACGTTATATTGGATGGAGCCCCCGCTCACCAGACCCTGCTGGCAGTGTATTAGCTGGTCCTGTACTACGTTATATTGGATGGAGCCCCCGCTCACCAGAGACCCTGCCGGCAGTGTATTAGCTGGTCCTGTACTACGTTATATTGGATGGAGCCCGCGCTCACCAGAGACCCTGCTGGCAGTGTATTAGCTGGTCCTGTACTACGTTATATTGGATGGAGCCCGCGCTCACCAGAGACCCTGCTGGCAGTGTATTAGCTGGTCCTGTACTACGTTATATTGGATGGAGCCCCCGCTCACCAGAGACACTGCTGGCAGTGTATTAGCTGGTCCTGTACTACGTTATATTGGATGGAGCCCCCGCTCACCAGAGACCCTGCTGGCAGTGTATTAGCTGGCCCAGTACTACGTTATATTGGATGGAGCCCCCGCTCACCAGAGACCCTGCTGGCAGTGTATTAGCTGGTCCTGTACTACGTTATATTGGATGGAGCCCCCGCTCACCAGACCCTGCTGGCAGTATATTAGCTAGTCCTGTACTACGTTATATTGGATGGAGCCCCCGCTCACCAGACCCTGCTGGCAGTGTATTAGCTGGTCCTGTACTACGTTATATTGGATGGAGCCCGCGCTCACCAGACCCTGCTGGCAGTGTATTAGCTGGTCCTGTACTACGTTATATTGGATGGAGCCCGCACTCACCAGAGACCCTGCTGGCAGTGTATTAGCTGGTCCTGTACTACGTTATATTGGATGGAGCCCCCGCTCACCAGACCCTGCTGGCAGTATATTAGCTGGTCCTGTACTACGTTATATTGGATGGAGCCCGCACTCACCAGAGACCCTGCTGGCAGTGTATTAGCTGGTCCTGTACTACGTTATATTGGATGGAGCCCGCGCTCACCAGAGACCCTGCTGGCAGTGTATTAGCTGGTCCTGTACTACGTTATATTGGATGGAGCCCACGCTCACCAGAGACCCTGCCGGCAGTGTATTAGCTGGTCCTGTACTACGTTATATTGGATGGAGCCCCCGCTCCCCAGAGACCCTGCTGGCAGTGTATTAGCTGGTCCTGTACTACGTTATATTGGATGGAGCCCCCGCTCACCAGACCCTGCTGGCAGTGTATTAGCTGGTCCTGTACTACGTTATATTGGATGGAGCCCGCGCTCCCCAGAGACCCTGCTGGCAGTATATTAGCTGGTCCTGTACTACGTTATATTGGATGGAGCCCCCACTCACCAGAGACCCTGCTGGCAGTGTATTAGCTGGCCCAGTACTACATTATATTGGATGGAGCCCCCGCTCACCAGAGACCCTGCTGGCAGTGTATTAGCTGGCCCTGTACTACGTTATATTGGATGGAGCCCGCGCTCACCAGAGACCCTGCCGGCAGTATATTAGCTGGTCCTGTACTACGTTATATTAGATGGAGCCCGCGCTCACCAGACCCTGCTGGCAGTGTATTAGCTGGTCCTGTACTACGTTATATTGGATGGAGCCCCCGCTCACCAGACCCTGCTGGCAGTGTATTAGCTGGTCCTGTACTACGTTATATTGGATGGAGCCCGCGCTCACCAGAGACCCTGCCGGCAGTGTATTAGCTGGTCCTGTACTACGTTATATTGGATGGAGCCCGCGCTCACCAGACCCTGCTGGCAGTGTATTAGCTGGTCCTGTACTACGTTATATTGGATGGAGCCCCCGCTCACCTGGGTCACTGCTGGCAGTGTATTAGCTGGTCCTGTACTACGTTATATTGGATGGAGCCCGCGCTCACCAGACCCTGCCGGCAGTGTATTAGCTGGTCCTGTACTACGTTATATTGGATGGAGCCCGCGCTCACCAGAGACCCTGCTGGCAGTGTATTAGCTGGTCCTGTACTACGTTATATTGGATGGAGCCCGCGCTCACCAGACCCTGCTTGCAGTGTATTAGCTGGTCCTGTACTACGTTATATTGGATGGAGCCCCCGCTCACCAGAGACCCTGCTGGCAGTATATTAGCTGGTCCTGTACTACGTTATATTGGATGGAGCCCCCGCTCACCAGAGACCCTGCTGGCGCAGTGCAAGATGTCTCCGGGGCTCAGATTTCCCAATAAACTAAAATCGTACGGGGAATATTTTGTTTACTCTGCTGTAGTATTTCCCCTTCTGTCATGTCCCAGCTGGTACTCTCCCTCCAGGGTAAAAGTATACCGAATGTACCTCGCTTAAGTCTCTATCCATTTTATTATTCATATGGATGCAGGTCCTGTATATAATTCCTCATTTCTCTGTACATGTGCATTGTTACACATGAGCTGGTTCAGCTGTTCTGTTCGACCTGCTTCGTTATATTGCAGAAAGTCTGTATGATTCTATGGTCTCTGGATCAGATACAGTGCAGACAATGATGTAAGGTGCAGTGTGTGTATAATATGTCGTCTTGTGGCATAACCTCAGATCCTACAAGTGTCCAGCGTGCTGTGTGACCTGTAGGGTCAGGGGGTCGCTAACCCGCGGTAGCTGGAAGCTAGCTGAGGTTGCACTACCATTGAAAGGCTTTGGGGGGGGGGGGGGGGTTTAGCTAGGGGTGACAGACATGTCATGTTTGTACCAAGAAGGTTAGATGAATTCATATTCAGTGTGCCCAAAGGGGAGAAGAATGGTGTTTAATCAGCAAGTACACACCGCCATATGTTCATTGTAACCGGTATGTTTGTTTGGAGGAAGAATGTGCCACGGCTGAGAAATGTTTTGGAATGTGCTTATTGTGCCTCGTTCCTCCTTTGTCCTTTGCCAAATGCAGAGAATAGGTCAGTGCTTCCGACTCCCTCCTTTGTTCTGCTCCAAGTTCGGGGGTGTGAAAGTACAGTCACAAAATGACCCACACGCTTGTGCTCCCCTCACTTGGACCGACCCGTGACCTGCTGATAAGGCCTTCGCTGAGCGATGGGCCGAATCCTGTTTGCCATCTAAAGGAAGTGGTGTCTTTTGTTTTCTCGACGGAAGCTTTGGGGCACGAGCACTGGACTCCAGCCTCCCAAATTCTTCTAATAATAATAATCAGAGCGGCTGCTTCCGAGTAGTGCCATATGAACTTTTGTCCTGTGGATAAAAAGCCACATTTAGCATAAACATTACAGTATTTATTATTCTTGTTTTTGTGAAACCGACCCTGCAGTCACCCCCTGTCAGGGCCGCCTTATCTGTGGAGCAGGAGTTCATATTTTGTAAGGGAAGGAGGTCAGCCCGCGGTCAGACTTGAGGCACCTGTAAATAAGATGCTGCACATTATCACACAGCCAGCCGCAGACTGCTGCAGGAAACTCTGAACTTTCTCAGGAAGGTTAACAAGGGAAAGCAGAGGAGGCGAAGGGGGTCAGCCCGGGGTTAATGGAGCATTGAATGCTGAACTTGAAATGGCCGTGGAACAAGACTACATCTGCTAGCAGGTGTGTGTGAGTACCTCTGTGGTGTGGTAGCACATCTGTTACACACTACATACCCCAACCAGGGTGTCCTAACACAGTTATTCTGTGATACTGGGATCTTGTACACTGAATATAGGGTGACACAGATGTCTGATTTCAGGAGAGCAGAGCGCTCACTCCCTCTGACATTCTTTTGGGTTTTGTCCTGTGAAACGATCCTCTAGCTACTACCGTCCAGTGGAGGAGTATTATATTGTTGTATAGCAAATTACAAGAACACAGTTATATGGAAATGCAGTGAGGGAGTCGATGTATTGAAACACTTGAAAAATATATGAGAAAAATAAAAAAAAAATTATTCCAATACTTGTAAGTAAGATACACTAAACGGTCAAAAGTATTTGGCCACACCTGTTAATTATTGAATTAAGGTGTTTCAATCAGACCCACTGCCAGAGGTGTATAAATCAAGCATCAGCCATGCAGTCTGCATTTGCAAACATTTGTGATACACAATGGGTCATTCTGAAGAGCTCAGTGACGTCAAGCGTGGTACTGTGATAGGATGCCACCTTTACAATAAGACAGATTGTGAGGTTTCATCCCTGCTGTATATTCCACGGTCATCTGTAAGTGATATTATTAGAAAGACGAAGCGTTTAGGAACAACAGCAACTCAGCCACGAAGCGGAAGACCACGTAAAATCACAGAGCGGGGTCATAAATGCTCTACAGAATAAATAGACACAAATTCCCACAGAAATACTCCAACATCTTGTGGAAAACCTTCCAAGAAGTTTGTGAGATATTCCAGTGATGGGGAACGCTGGGAATCGGAGAGATATTCCAGTGATGGGGAACGCTGGGAATCGGAGAGATATTCCAGTGATGGGGAACGCTGGGAATCGGAGAGATATTCCAGTGATGGGGAAC
Source organism: Mixophyes australis (assembly GCA_036250195.1). Taxonomy (NCBI): domain Eukaryota; kingdom Metazoa; phylum Chordata; class Amphibia; order Anura; family Limnodynastidae; genus Mixophyes; species Mixophyes australis. Next base: position 490,080,620 of record JAVHZZ010000001.1, read on the forward strand.
GCTGGGAATCGGAGAGATATTCCAGTGATGGGGAACGCTGGGAATCGGAGAGATATTCCAGTGATGGGGAACGCTGGGAATCGGAGAGATATTCCAGTGATGGGGAACGCTGGGAATCTAAGGTATTCCAGTGATGGGGAACGCTGGGAATCGGAGAGGTATTCCAGTGATGGGGAACGCTGGGAATCGGAGAGATATTCCAGTGATGGGGAACGCTGGGAATCGGAGAGGTATTCCAGTGATGGGGAACGCTGGGAATCGGAGAGATATTCCAGTGATGGGGAACGCTGGGAATCGGAGAGGTATTCCAGTGATGGGGAACGCTGGGAATCGGAGAGATATTCCAGTGATGGGGAACGCTGGGAATCGGAGAGATATTCCAGTGATGGGGAACGCTGGGAATCGGAGAGATATTCCAGTGATGGGGAACGCTGGGAATCGGAGAGATATTCCAGTGATGGGGAACGCTGGGAATCGGAGAGATATTCCAGTGATGGGGAACGCTGGGAATCGGAGAGATATTCCAGTGATGGGGAACGCTGGGAATCGGAGAGATATTCCAGTGATGGGGAACGCTGGGAATCGGAGAGATATTCCAGTGATGGGGAACGCTGGGAATCGGAGAGATATTCCAGTGATGGGGAACGCTGGGAATCGGAGAGATATTCCAGTGATGGGAAACGCTGGGAATCGGAGAGATATTCCAGTGATGGGGAACGCTGGGAATCGGAGAGATATTCCAGTGATGGGGAACGCTGGGAATCGGAGCGATATTCCAGTGATGGGGAACGCTGGGAATCTGAGAGATATTCCAGTGATGGGAGGCGCTGGGAATCGGAGGTATTCCAGTGATGGGAGGCGCTGGGAATCGGAGGTATTCCAGTGATGGGGAACGCTGGGAATCGGAGAGATAACGAGTGTTTTAGTTGTATTGTAACGTGTAATATCCTCTTTCTATATGACACAGTCTCCAGGTATTTAGTGTTGTGTCTGTCTCGCTGTTACATGTTCCACATGATTGAAGTGTTAACATTATAGAAAGTAAAGATCCTAAATATGTTATATGTAGTAAAACTCATCTCTTTCCTTTGTGCGGTATGTGGTCCATGTGTAATCCTAGCAGTATATCTTTGTTACTTGATAATGGTGACGCACACACAGGTCCTGATATTATTGGGAATTTACAATGTTAGGGGACAGTGAATGGTAATTACTGAGTCTTTATTTTCTGCTTGTATTTACCTAGACAACCAGGGCATTTTCTTGGCTTTACAGGTCTCATTTAGGCAAGTTGCTGGTTTTATAATCCATATTAATATTAGTGCAGGATCCTGTGTATGAGGGGCAGTCTGGTGTAACATATAATATCCCTGACATGCAGGGCACGGAGGGCCAGGAATGATGATAACGTTGGCGAGCCCCTGTCCGCTGGCTGTGAGACAGATGCCAGACGGCTGTATCTGCCCATCTCCTGCCCTGGATGCTGAGATCATAGGGGCAAGGCCCCGGCAGCGATAAGGACACAGGAAAAAACCATTAGTGGGGTAGCTGACTGTGATAACCGCTGGCTGCTACGTGCTAATGGACCAGCTACTGTTCCTGCTCCCCCGAGGCCGCCAAGTGAACTTGTTATGCTGTCCTGCTAAGCTCTCCGTGACCCTGTGACCCTGAGAGAGGAGGGGGGGGGGGGGGGGGGTGGGCAGGGCAGCTCCTGTTACATGATCCCAGGAGAGGGTTAATGGCTGCGTTCATTCTTAACCCATATCTAGCTGGACTCTGTAAGATCAGGGTTTAGCTTTCAGTAATTGTTAGGAAACAGAGATTGGGTGTTGGACAGATTGCCTTATATTCAATAGATATTTAGTTTATATACTTATCTTACTGCTTATGAGCTCATTATAAGTAGATGACGCTGTGACTATGGAGTAATCCATTTATACACTGTTTGATTTGCTTATTTAAAAGACATATCAGAGCCGAAAATGTTTGATTAGAAGAAATAATATCTTGGTCTGCATAATATAGCAAGTACACGCTGTATATATTATGTATATATGTCCGTCATCCAGAACATCTGCCTGTCTGTGTATATATCTATTACTAGATGTATGTTTATTCTGGATGAACTTTTTGGGATTCTTGTTGTCTAACTGCTATTGATAGGTGGGAATGGCCCTAGATCTAGAAGGGACCGTGCTTTTAGGATAGGATTCCTCATTATTGTGTTTTGATTATTTACTGCATGTGATTTTATGTCATCCCTGGGAAGTAATTCTATGTGCAGGTCATCCTGGTTTTCTGCAAAGATCTCTACTTCTCGGCTTATAATTCTCTGTTATATAATCAAGGCGCCCGCTCCTGGCATGTCACCTGGATGTTGGTGTTATGGAGCAATGTATTCTCTGTGAGAGGTCATTAAGGTGTGTGGAGAGGGTGGGATCATGGAACCTAGTTTAATGTCCGTCACAAGTAGATTGTGTTCTCTGGACCTCTGGTAGAGATGATCGGGGAATGGGCGTTAATCTATACACTGGCATCGGGCTCGCTGGGATCCTGGCACAATGTGCCAGTCACTCAAGCACCGAGATTAGTGGTGCTCTGTTATCCGTGTAAGCCAATGATGATTGGATAATTGTTACATGATGAAGGTAGTCAGTACATAGGCTGGGTACACATTAAGTGTTTTCAGGAGTTTATCGGGCCTATAACCTGATAAACGACCGTTCAGCCCGATATCGCATAAGTCTGCACGCTTAAACGATGACCGATTATTGTTTGAAAGCACATTCTATCATCTCAATTTATTTTTAAACCGGACTTAAAATCTGGTACAACGATGGAACAATGTTGTTACAATCCTGCAGTGTAGCACTCAGAACCGGCAGTGTCCATAGATCTCTGTGCAGAGTCACCAGCTCTTCAGATGATGGTTATTACAGATGAAGAGCACAGATCTGAAGGTAAATCGTGACACGTGTATAGTGTGTACACAGGAATCGGCTGCTGAGTGGGATTTTTTTTTATTTATTTTTTTGATCGTTAATATCGCATCGGGAGAAATGTTGTATAGTGTGTACCCAGCCTTACAAAGCATGTTAGATGCCCATGTCCTGAAGAGCTTACAGTCTATCTGAGGCCACTGATAAGCTGATGGCGGAAGCGTCTTACTTAAATGATGTCCGATGTTTCTCTAGAAAAAAGTTGCATTTGTTTACAATTGGACTTTGGGAGTTACAGTTCTTCACGGGGAACCAGCGAATTGTCTTTTTTTTTTTTACCGTAACTTATTTTATGATTTAATACGAGTTGCTTTGCTTGAGGAATGTCCATTACACCATTATTGTCCATTACACCATTATTGTCCATTACACCGCGTTGATGCCAATCCTACTTTTAGACTGGCGGAGATCTTGTATGTGGGCTCCGGTATAGTCAGTGATTTGTATCCTTGTTTCAGGGCTCCAGAGAGGTGTTTGAGAATTACTACCGGAAGCAGAGAAGAAAGCAGGCGCGTCTCGTGCTGCAGCCGCCGTCTAATATGGTAAATCTTTGCACCACTGTATTTTATTCCATTCTATTTTGCATATTTACGTTTAGTAGTATGATTGAGATGCGCGTTTCCCAAATGTCACAATTTGCGGATCTCAAAAGAGACGAGCTGGAGTTTCACCCAAAGTATCACCCTGTTCTATTGATTTTTTTGATTTTTTTTGCCACATTTCAGACTTGGGGGTCTATTTGCCAATTATTATCTGGGTTTTCCATGTATCTTTCAAACTATTTTTCTGCTGATCGCTCCATTAATTATCGCTTGCCTGCCAGGACAGGCCTTCTGAAAACATTCTGTTCCGGCAAAGTACTTTCCCCCCCCACCCACCGGTCTTCAGATGCAGCGGCGGAACACGTTCCCTCCCCGTTTTGGCCATCAGGCATTTAAATCCACACTACGAACAGATTACATTCTCCAGCTGCCGTGAGCTGCTTAACGCCACCGTCAGCATTTTCCACATGATAATTTCAGTAATGTTTGCAAACACTCATGAACTCTACATGTAGCGTTTTCACCTAGCAGATAGAAAACACAATCTGCTGAAATCCAAGACACTCCAGCCTATCATACACCAGCTGTATAAAGCTATTGACACGTGGAAGCAGCAGTTTCCCTGATAGCAGAAATCGGCAGCTCATAGAGCTCCGGTCTGACGCCAGCGTTGTTGTGTGTTCAAGGAATTGTCGCTATTTACTGTAGAATCTTCTCTTCCAGCATGAAACTCTGGATGGATACAGGAAGTACTTCCACCAGATAGTGGGGTAAGTGGGCCACTTAATTACATACACATCCAATGCAATTACAATGTTTTGCGTGTGGGGATTTTGAGCACTTTGGGGTTTATGTTGTTACCCCTCTGACCAGTAGAAAACAGGGAACCATTAGTCGCTCTCCTCCCTAACTCACCAGCTGTATAGAGTTGTCTTTTGGTTATTTGGGACGGCACAGCTGGAATTAAGGCAGTCTAACCGGTTTCTGGGATTCATTTATTGGGTTAGGTGGGTAGCACTGACCTTTTTAGGTGTACTTTGTTTGAAAACTTAATTTGTAAGTTTCCGGGATTTACCAAAACTACTGCTATATGAAATAATGCTAGAAGGTGAATCACTTTTAATTATCAACGCCAGACGTCATGTTTTTGAGTCTATGCAAAGGAAGTTGAGAAGAGGTCTAAAATGTATTCTTTCTCTATTTCAGCATTAATATTGAACAATAGACTAGATATAAAGTAAATGTCTCCTGGTTTCCTATGCGGAACCTCCGACCAAGCACATGGCCTTTGTCCTACTGGTCGGGTCCTACATGTCTGTTGTAGTATGATACCAAGACTTTATACACAGAGTATCCTACCCGCCCTGCCATTGGGGCTGTGGTTATGCTGTATGTTCAGTTTTACAGCTTCATGTTTTTATTTGCCAGATTTTTTGTAGTGGAAGATCACATCCTGCACACTACGGTTGGTCTGGTCAATCGAGCTTACATCGATGAGTTGTGGGAGTTGGCATTATCAAAAACAATGGCGGCTCTGCGGACACACTCGGTAAGGGTTATCACTAACTGTCCCACTGTACTGTGTAGATTAGGGTCCCTTAAATATAATTCTGTAAACCTCATGTCCTCAACAGAGGTCTACTAACTGAGACCCCTGCCTTTCTGGAAATGTCCATCATTCTGGACCTCCGCTGGCCAGATTCTGTAATGATTTATGAATTCTGGTGGAGAGGGGGGTCCAGGGTGTGACTAGAAATGGCTTGGATGAACTCTGTGGCCATCCAATCAGAAGGATTCTTTGACCCTTATTGACCGTTGCAGAAGCCAACCAGCAGGTGTCACCTCTGAATGCAACTGGTGGATCTTGGTGCTTTGAGTAAACTGTGAGGACCTTGTAGGGATATGTAAGCTTTAACCTTCCTTCTACAAAAGAGTAATATTGCTTTGTCTTACAGTCTTACTGCTCCGATCCCAACCTGGTGTTGGATCTGAAGAACCTCATTGTGCATTTTGCTGACACGCTGCAGGTAGGTCGGACTCGCTCCCAGCTCATTCTTCCTGTGCCACCGCCGTTCCTCAATGTCTTTCGCAATCTTACGTTCCATCTCCCTCTATCCTGAAACTTTCTCCGCATTGATACCTCCAGGGCTACGGCTTCTCGGTGAACCAGCTGTTTGACATGTTACTGGAGATCAGAGACCAGTACAGTGAGATCTTGCTGAAGAAGTGGGCCGTGGTCTTCAGGTAAGCTCGTCTACCAACGTATATACAGCACTATCCTTCCACAGACACTGCTTCATCTCGTTCACCTATATACATCTTAATTATTGGCCAGGCGAGCACTTTATGGATGCTTTTTTGTCCCATGGAATCCCGTATTACCATGGCGTGTCCTGCACAGGGACCGTGGGATACTGAACCATGGAATACTGCCATCTAGTGTTGGGTAAATGCATATGAAAGTGACCACACCCTATTATAAGCCATTACTTCAGTAAATAGGTATTCAGCATTTTTAATATGTTATGTCGTAGGTAGCCCTGCATATGTTTCAGGGTATGGAAGGAAGTTGATTACATATGTTGCTGTTTACAGATTGGATACACACACTGCTGATTGTTAGCTGTCCACTCGTTACAGCTTTGTGTCCCACCACTGTTACGTTGTTAACGAGATCTCTGGGGCGTTCTGCTCTGGAACAGTAAAAAAAATTATTTTATTTTTTTGAGCAGGACTATCCTGGATGCAGATAACTACAGCCCTATTCCAGTGAATGATGAGCCTATGTACAGAAAGACCATGAGCCAGTTCCCGTTCCAAGACCCAGACTTGGAGAAGGTAAAGAAATATTGCATTAGGGCCACGGTGCTACTGTGACTCCTTTATACAGATGGAGTATTGGTCTGTTAGGTTAATGGTACGGTCCGATGCTTGTGGTCCAGTCCATACTGTATTAGCCCCACCCACTAAGTATTTTACAGGCGGGGCACAGGACGGGTGACTAGTTGGTACGGTCCGATGCTTGTGGTCCAGTCCATACTGTATTAGCCCCACTCAGTATTCTATGGGCGGGACACAGGACGGGAGACTAATTGTGCTGGGTGTGTAGAAGACACTTAATCCATCTGTAACATATTCTGCTAATGTTAGCTGCACATAAACACTGCAGCAAGCGGCGAAACCTTGGATAAAATAATTTTTTATTTTCCAAATGTAGATGTCTACTATAAATATTAAAGGATGACTATTTTAAATACTTTTGCTATAAAACTTTACCTAGTTTATGTGATGGTGCTAGCAAGTCTGCTTGCAGAACTCTGCATTGAGTAGAGTTCCATTACTTGCTTTCTCTTACCTGTCATAGCTTTATCGTCAGCTATCAGCCAAATTGAGGGATATGTGTCCTTAGTGGTGTGACTGGGTCCAGAGAGATCCGATAGTATGGCAGGTAGCAGATAGAAAACGCTCTGGTATACACACCCTCTCATGTTAGGCACAATTAGACCAAAAAGTTAGTGGCCCTTTAGGTGGGGTTTGACCACAGCCAACATAACACTCCAGCCGCACAAGTGATCATGTTATTTATCCGTTTGCTATTAGCGTTATCTGTTTCTGACTCGTACAACTAATAAATGTTTTTAACCTTGCAGCAACCGTTTCCCAAAAAGTTCCCCTTTTCTGAATTTGTACCTAAAATCTACAGTCAGATCAAGGAATTCATCTACGCCTGCCTGAAGTTCTCAGAGGATTTACACCTCAGGTAAAATATAACCTGTTACCCCAAGGTGGGTGGCCCTGGGCGGCGGGCTCTGGGCACGCTGGTGGCCCTGAGCAGGCTCTGGGCACGCTTCATCCTGTGTTTCTGTAGGTAGTTTGGTTCTAGTGCCCTGTACTGGTTCCCAGGCCTCACATAACGGATGTTGAGCAGGTTGTAAGAATTAAGAGTATCGTTTAAGGACTCCTATTGCTTTATTGTTCAGATGATTTGCTAGAACAGGTCAGTAAAGCACATATTTAGGATTGTGCAGAGTTGGTTACATTAGGTAGGACATAAATACAACACTCAGCTGTGCATTACTACAGATGGATTATTGTACAATGTGGGCTGAGAAGCTGTAGCAGAATCTGTCCATGTTCTTGTGTGACGCATTGAGCGGCATCTGACGGATCTCTAACGTTCCTTGTAGCCCACATGCTGTCCTGATAGAGGAGAGGGCTTCCTGCTGTCTGCTCAGCCGTGTCCAGGCCACTAATCTGCAGCGTTTGTCAGGTAGAGGTGGATAAGAAGTAGAAAGGTCACTTAACCCCCAGGCTGTCTTTGTGATATTGGTGCTTTTGAACCCCCTTCTGGTGTAACCAGCCTCCATCTCTCACCCTGCCTCAGGAGATAACACCACTTGTCCTCTTCGACCTTCTAGACAGCCGATGACAGATCAAAGAAACTTACATTTCCCAGGCTTTGAAATCCCCGCTGCTAAATCCAGTGATATTACACTTAGCTGAATTCCACATCACTCCGTGTGTCAGGAATCATGCATGAATTCTTGGCCTAATTACAGGTTACTCAGCATATCTGGCTCTCTGTGCCTTTACAGCCGCAAGTCAGGCATCTCCGTCCCTCGAGAGAGGACTGTGCATTATCTCTGCTTCATCTGCTGTGTGCGCTGACAGTCTGCCCTCTAGTTCTCATTAGTCTGGGCGTTTTATATGAGCTGCTATAATCTGTCGCTGCTACCGGCACTATTGGGATGTGTTCACGTCGTTCTTATTAACCAAGTTGATACTGTTTGCTAGGCCCTTAACCCACAGTAGGCTGTTTTATACACCTGTATCTGGTGTTTCATAGTTGTCATTGGGAAATGCTTCATGTTCAAATTAGTAGCAATTGCTTTTGAACAGTATTGAACTGTATCATTGGTCCCAAAGCTCTGCTAGCTAAAGTGTGTACTAGTGTACAGGACTCAGTTATTTCGTACAGGTTGGCTGACTTCTCCGACAGACAAGTAGATACACCAAAATGGTATTAATAAGATATCTAATGTACACTGGGTTTTATTATGTCCGTAGCAGTATGTCATTTTTATCCCTACATCTCCGGTTTTTAAACACCCTAAAATCCTTCTCTGTTGCTCTCCCCAGACTGTAACCTGATTTACTGAACACCTAATGAGACATGATGCACTATAAACATGACTGATTTATGTTTAAATTTATTATTTCCGTTTATTTACACACATGAAATATTAATATTCCTTCTGCTGCGTCTCACTGATGAATATTGCTAGATTCCTGCAGAAATAGTGTGTTTGTTTTGTTCTTTCAGCTCCACAGAAGTGGATGATATGATCAGAAAGTCCACCAACTTGCTGCTGACCCGCACACTGAGCAGTTGTCTGCAGACAATCATCAAGAGGAAGAACGTGGGTCTGACGGAGGTGAGAGGGGACGGCGAGGGCTGTTTATCAGTATAGCGTTCAGTCGCTGGGTCTCACGCACTCGTTTTTCCCTCTATACACGTGTGCACGTTTCGGACGTCATTGACAATCTCTCGCTCCCTGACTTGCACTCAAAAAGTTCTGACGCAAAAGTGTGTCCTTACACGTGTTAAGTTGCAGTTATGTCAGATGTACGCCAGGCGTGCGAATACATATACTTATGCTCAACGATAGCGAGCAGAGGTCACCTGACTGTGTGATAATAAAGTTGCATTACCCAATTTGTACACAGTGTAAGGGTCCTGTACACCAGTGTTAGTAAATGAGAAATAAGAAATCCCAATAGACGGTTATAACCTGGCATAATCTAGAGCACAGCTAAGATGCCCATAAATTACAAATACAGGCACATTTTTATGTCTACGTGCAGTATGGGAATGTATCTGTACATCCATAATAAGTTTTCCTATGAAGGATCCTCTGTTCTGCAAATAGTGCAGGGTGTGAGCTCTCACCAGCTGGATGCTGTACACCCTGACACCTATGTAATAAAAGAAACCTACACTATAAGTACAGAAATCATACATGTATAATAACATACGTAGAGCTTTCTTTTTAGTTCTGGATGTCTTATGATTTTCTCCACTGGCCTGTTGTAAACTTTCTGATCTGTCTGTTTTTTTTTATTATTAGTTTTCGTTTTATTCTGTGTCCTCTGCACTTAATGTCATCATATGTAGTTTTGCTGAGTTGTATTATTACATCTGTAACTGTTGGAGCAGAGTGTCTGTCTTTTACCTTCGCGGCAGACTCTCCACTTGCAGGAGACGTGTTTATAGTCTTCACATCTGGTGCTTTGTAAACCAGACGCCATTAAGTGGGTGGGCAGCAGGGGCGGATCTAGAGAATATTTGTACCCAGGTCGATGTAGGGGGGGCGATTTAGGCCCCGTCCCCTTTTTGACATCTGAGGCTGCCGGCGGCTGCACACTATGTGCTGGTCCGTTCAGCAGTGACAGGCAGGGACATTGTGCTGCCCGGATGCTCTGATTGTGTTTAAAACACAATCAGAGCAGCCGGGCAGCACACTGTCAGTGCAAACGGATCTGCACATAGTGTGCAACCGCCGGCAGCAAGCCCCTGCTAGGGCCCCCCCCCCCCTGGATCCGCCACTGGTGGGCAGGGCGTGATTGCCAGTGTTAGAGGGCTCATTGCCGCCTGAAGATGGTGAGTCTGCAGCAAAGATGAGTGAGCCTCGGATACATTCTACTAAAAAGTGTATCTAACCAGCAAATTGTGGGATAGGTGTTAAGTTTGCAAAATTAACCCATATATTAGACATGAAGAAACTAATGTGAGAACAATGCATTTTAGTGTACATGTGAGAGGGAGAATACTCACTGGAATGTGAGAGATGAGTTGTGTATAGATTATTCTGCTCATGCTGGTTCAGAGGATGCACGTCCTCCACCCACACCGCCAAACAAATGTCAAGCTGCAATTACAATGGTAAATGAGAGAACTAGCGTGTGAGGCCTTTATTCCTGGAGGTGTTGTGTGCTCTGCAGCCAGACAGCCACCTAGAGATCTTGGTCAGGCGTTGAGAACCGCGCACTGCTTGAACGCTCGGGAGCCCCCCTGAAATCCGCACTGCACACAGTTCCCCGGCTGTGTTTTCTCTGCGGCAGACAATCTGCATAGCTAGTAACGCACTTCTTCCCATGAAAGGGTGCAGGAACAATAAGGATTTAATTACTCATGGAGAGGAGTCTTGGGTGTGTTAGAGGCCAAATAAGAAGCTAAACCTGTTGACTGCTCGGGTGCCTTGTCGGGATTGTCAGCTCTCCTCGCCGTGTTCATGCACAGATTGATTTTGTAGAACTCCTTTTACTGTTAAAGTAAATACTACTTGTGAATAGGCTACAAACTGTTTCATTATCAGACTGACGCAGATATTGTGTGGCTTACAGCCTCCTCCGAGGCAGTGTGTTGCTTGTCTGCAGTACTTTGCATGTGAATAGAGGGTAAAGGTAAATAATTTAAATACTTATGTACGTACACCCCATAAAAAGCTTTGCCTGCCCCTATTTTTGTGTTTGCAAATTAATAAATGAACTTGTTTTCAACAAATTTTCTGTAAGGATACAGAAACAGCCATTGTGTTTTACTGGCAGCCAGTCTCTTGTTCACTCCTTATACCTATGAAGTAAAGCGGGAGAGCGAGATATTGCATTAAGTGTATGCTTACCATATTTCTTAGGCACAGAAAGCTTACATTATTAGCTGACCATGTAAATGCGCTTTGTATACAGTGCCTGCAAGTCTTCCAAGTCTTCACTATCTGTGTTCTCCCCCAGAAAATTTTGCCAACCAGAGACATTAAGAAGCAGCCGGATGGGGGCAGTGTAATATTTTGCAGTAATATTGAAAAATGTTGGAGGTTATTGCCCCCAGCTGCCAGGACTGGTCAGACTGGTGGTCAGTGGTCTAACACACACTGCTGGCTGCATTGTTCACTTGGTGCCTGTTATACTAAGAGAAACAATGATTTATTCTATTATAATGCAACTCTATTCTGTATATCTTCCTAATAAACATTTGGCATCAGAATTGTGTACTGTTATTGAAATCAATGAATATTTATAAAAGACAAAGATTTAGAAGGTAATATAGCGACATCACCTTATCTAAATCTATGTCCTTTATAAAGTGTGACCTCGTCTGTTTGTACGGCCACCGATAAACACTCTCAGTAGAAGAGAGCTATTGCACTTAGAATATAATATATATTCTATCTCCTACGTATGATAACGTGATGGAGAAGGTGGTGTCGGACATTCTCTGGGCTCAGGGAGCGAGGAACGCTCCCAGACACGTTGAGCATAGTTTGTAGGTTCCAGGAGGGCAAGGAAACCTTTTGGTTGCTGTCCAAGCTTGTCTGGGTTTTCTTGTTATTTTTGTCCATGTTTGTTGTTAGTATGTACATTCCTGCGTTAGCCCCGTTGATGTGACTTGACACATGTTTAACTAGCTCACCCACCTCCAGATAATGAATTCTTGAACTCTCCCTCTGGGTCGTATGTTTTTCAGTGTCTGCAAGTCCTGTGCGGTGTAAACCCCCCATTATTCTACAGTGTCTTCTGTTATTAAATGAGGGGATTACTTGTGTATCCGAGCTTTGTAATATATTTAATATGTTTATTTGATTTTGAAGTATTCAGCACACTTAAAAGCTTATTATGTAAGACTAAAGTTTTTGACATTTCAGTGGCTCTGTAAAATGACTAGTTCTAGATATGCCCGGCTGGCTCCTTGCTTCTGCGTTGGAGTACTCCTGTGCATGGCCATCATGATTTGTCATCTTTATCATTTTACACAATGGGCACCTCTATTGAGCTTTGTTGACCATGTTCCTCCATGGAGCGGTGCTCGGCCGTCTTCAGATACTCTAAGCTCGGTCTTCTCATTGAGCGGTGGTCAGTGCCTTGCTCGGCCGTCTTCAGATACTCTAAGCTCGGTCTTCTCTTGCATTGAGCGGTGGTCAGTGCCTTGCTCGGCCGTCTTTGGGTACTCTCATTCTGCACTGTCTCCTTTCCATTGAGTGGTGGCCAATGTTTTGCTAGTCATTTTAATACACTATCAACACTCCTGTCTCTTTTCCTTATATTAACTGGTGGACAATGGGTCAATGTGAGTGTTAATAATCCTCCCAGCACTTTCTCTACTTTCTCCAGAGTGGTGGGGAATGGTTTGCAAGCTGTCTTAATACAGTCCCCACGGTTTCCCCCCTCCCCCCGCCCTCTTACTTTGTCTCTCGTCCTTCCAATGAGTGGTGAATGGTTTGCTGGCTGTCCTTCCAGTGAGTGGTGGTGCGGCCTTCGGTGAAGTAGCAGACATCACATTTTATTATTCCCGATACATTATGCTATAAATGAATCTATACACAGTTATTAGTTAGATTCGCATTAAAGGACTAGTTGGCCTCAATTTATAGGACGTCCCACATATCTAAGTCAGTGGCGACATCTGACACTGCATGAACCCCATGTGACATGTACAGTTGTCGTCATGCAAGCTACACAAGTTTCCTGTAACCATTGCAACTAATCAGATGTCCTTTCTCATTAGCTTCACCACACAGGACAGCCCTGCCCCCCCATGTGGTACCAAGGTCCTTCTGAGAATCATCTGAAAAAGATCTCTTCCCACCACTGCTCTATGCTCCCAAAAGAGAAATATATATCTGTATTTGTGTACATATTCTGATAAGTCTCTCTTTCCGCAGCTCGTACAGATAATCATCAATACCAGCCACCTGGAGATCTCCTGCAAGTTCCTGGAAGAATTCATCACCAACATCACCAACGTGCTACCCGACACAGTTCACACTACCAAGTTATACGGCCTGACCACGTTCAAGGTGAGCGACAAGGTGCTAGTGCCCATCTGGGCCAAATCCTTCTGTGTGTGTGCCGGTACCAGCCGGAAATGTGTAGGATGATCGGACAACCAAAGTGTATGGAACGCCAAGAAAGAAATACATTTTTCAAAGTACTCATGAATACTAAAAATAATTTTACAACTAGTCGCTTAGAATATACGTTTAATGAAGTCAAGTAATATGGAAGCCACTTAATAGTGGATTCACTAGGACTGTCAGCTAGTGAACGAGGGGGGAATTCAATTGTGTGCAAAGTTCCGTCAGTAGTGATGCTCTTCGGGATGTTCTAGTGCCGAAACATCTCTGGTTTTTGCTCCTCATAGAGCAATGTTTTACTTACACGATAGAGAGCACAAGGATCCGACGGGACTAAGCACACAAATAAATTCCCCCAATGCACCCCACTGCCCCCCTAACGTTTACTGGAAATTTTGTTCCCATTCTACCTTGACCCAGTAGTCCATTGAATCGAAATACTGGTGCACCATTCCACTAAAATCATTCTCGTATTTTGCCGGTTCTGGCATTTGTTTGGCCAACATTGAAGATACTCTGTTCAGCACTTCCACTAGCCATGTCTCTGCCACCCATTCACAAGGTGTCTATTTGTACAGGATGCCCGACAGGCCGCAGAAGAGGAAATCTACACCAATCTGAACCAAAAAATCGACCAGTTCTTGCAGCTGGCCGACTACGACTGGGTGGCCTCAGAGTCCAGCGAGTCTGCAAGCGACTACCTGGTGGACCTGGTTGCTTTCCTAAACAGCACCTTCGCCGTGTTCACCCACCTGCCTGTAAGTAACTCTGCACCGTATAACTGGAATGTGGAAAGACGTTCACAAACTTGCTGATTTTGTTGGCTAGTTTTTCCATTTAGGAGCAGGTTGGCCTGAAATTACTGTGTGCTTGGGCCCAAAACAAACCGAGCTATGTTCTGTTTTTGCTGCTCACAAAACCAGATGGTCGGTTGTGACCAGTACAATACATTACTGGTATGTGCTAAAGTTTCTACATTTTTATACCGTAACCTTGTAGACAATGGCTTAGGTCCTGAGGGTGTGAGCGTGTATGTGCTGATTAGACAGATAACGCTCTCCTACACGCACTGCGCTCTGAGGATTACACCAGTCTGTAGGAAGTGTCTGGTACTATCATTGACCGAGCCTCGATCTCATTTACACATTTTGCATAGCGTTCACTAAAGGCAGAATCTGTGGTATCACTGAGTCCTGCCTTCTCGCCGTAGGATACAGGTGACGCACATTCCAGAATGCCGGTGAGTAGCGAGCGTGCAGTGTTTACACTACTAGACGGCTCAGCAGCTGGGGGCCCCCTGCATGACATGTGCAACCTAACACCAACCTATGTGCATGGAGCGTGTTAGTAATCCAGTCCTGTACTGGCGTGACGAAACCTCCGATATAACACAATTGTATAATATGCAGGAGATGGCCTGTTTGTGGGCTGCCCCAGTTCATGAGAAAGTAGTGATGTCACGGCTTCCTTCCCGGAGACAGAGAGATTGGTATATATATCAGAGCGTTTCCCACCCATTACCAATACATGGGTACACGCTAGAGCTATATAGAGAATCCAGTAATGGTCGCTGGCCGCATCTGTAGCCCTGTTAGCAGTCTATTTTCTGGTACAGGGCTGTGCGTGACCGACATGTTGAACAGACATAGTATAAATAACGCCCGGCAGCAGTTAATGCATCTGTATGACCAGCGGGCAGGACCGTGCTAACCTGCTGTAAATGTATTCTTTAACAATATCCCATTTGTGTACCAGGAGATGTTGGTATTTACAGACCAGTGATTTATCACGTTACGTCCAGATTTCCAAATGGTGAATCTCCCAGGCCACAAATTGCTGCTCTCATGCGGAGATCAACCAATCATCACACTCTAACACAATCCCAGCATGCATTGTGTCGGCACCAGAATACATTCTTACACAGCTGTGTATTGTGTGTCCTAAGCGTGTGCAGTGTGTGGTGTAATGTAACACATCAGTATGTGAGTGCAGATAATAACCTGACACACGTATGACTTCTCCGTGTTGTGGGGGAATGGAAAGAAGGAGGCTGCAGTTTAATTGCTAAATGTGCATGTTTTTTGTTTTTTTTTTGTTTGTTTAAAGAGAGAGGGGTTCAGTCATGTTATAAATTGTCTGGAAAGAAAGAGGAGGGGACGGTAATTAAGTGCTTCTCATTACTTCTGATTTGTCATCAACAAATCAGAAGTAATGATCTAATAATCAGTAATGGTCCAGTGGAGGCTCTTACAGGGTATTAGTCATACAGGAAGCGATCATTAACCTATATCAAATAAATCATTGTTTTTACATTGGGCAGTTACATTGACATCCCTGGACTACTGTAGTGTTGTCTGCCATGCACGGCCTATCGTTCTCTGTGCAGTTATGGTGACCTCTTATCTTCAGTGAGTCTTATGATGTAGAACGGACTTAGCTGTTGTGAGACTCCCAATATGCC